>CAUYQV010114730.1:0-23020 GCA_963574575.1 Galagoides demidoff
CTGGGTAGAGTGCCATGGCATCACAGCTCATAGCAACCTCCGACTCCTGGGCTCAAGCGAGTCTCCTGCCTCCGCCTCCCAAGTAGCTGGGACCACAGGTGCCCGCCACAACGCCTGGCCATTTTTTGGTTGCAGCCATCACTGTTGTTTGGCGGGCCCGGGCTGGGGATTCGAACCTGCCACCTTAGGTGTAAGTGGCTGGTGCCTTAGCCGATTGAGCCACAGGCACCGAGCCGTGTCTGCTTTTTTTTTTATCTGTCTTTATAAATAAGTGTTTTCCTCAGGACTGTAACCACATGCTTATACACACGTGTGCCTGCACTACTGTACTCAAAGTAGATGTATTGTCGACATATTTTTTAAAACATCAGTTTGGAAGGTGGCGAGGTGAAAGGTTGCCCATATCAGGTTGTGACACCGTTCACCAGGTGTCATCATCTTAGGAATTGCAGAGAAAGATGAGCAATGTGAGTACAACTTAGGAATGCAGGACACTGGCACGGTTTCCCCTGTGACCGCCAGTAGTCTTGATAGCTCCAGGAGATCATAGTGAAAATGTTTGAAGTCAGTGACAGTGACTGACATTTAATAAAGGTGGCCAAGAAAGGAAGTTAAATATTAAGTCCAGGCTACAAGATATCAACTTCTCTTCACAACAGGACTATCTAGTGCCCTTAGTTCATCAAAGAAAACCTGTAATTGATTTATTAGCCCTTTGCTTGCCCAGAAAGTGAGCATGGGGTCCAGGGCACAGAGAATGCACTATACACTCTAATTAGTTAGACTCTTCTTTCTGGGATTTTCAGGGCCTACATAAGGTGACCTCCCCCATCAGTCCAACCTTATTTTGTCTTCTCTGCCCAACACACTGAATTCAATCATTGTTCTTTTTTTTCATATATTCCGTCAATGCACTGAGCCTGTTCATTCTCCTGAGGGGCCCAACTTCTCAGTCCTCTTCCTCTGTCCTCTGGGGATCAATCTTCCTCCACATCTGCAGGTCCACTTCAGCTCCGTCCCCTCCATGAACTCCTTTCACACTGTAGCCTGTTGTTTAGAGATGCCATGTGAGTTTTTCTTTTCTCTCTCTAATATTTTGTCACATCCTAGGTGGAAAGAAATGTCATTTATACTTCAGATTTCTGTGAAGCTCAGCAGATAGCAAGTGCTAATTTAACAATTATTGAATGGGCATGAACTGGTTAATGAACTGACCAGTTGAGGGTTAACAATGAGAAAGTTAGGGTTTAAGGAACACTAGCTATGGAGTTATATATATATATATATATATGCCCTTTAGTCATGCCTACTTCTTTGCTCACACAACCCTCTTATATTCATCTGTTTAAAGTTTTCTCACTAACGTAACTATTCACTCATAATGTCTTTCTGTGTCTTGTGCATTCAAGGCTCTGGACTCACGAGCCTTAGCCCAGGGCCTGCCACACATAGTAGGCATTCAGTATACCTTGATCAAGAGCTAGTTACCCAAATGCAGAAATAAATGAACTACTAAAAACAAGATCAAATTTGGAAGATTCTAAGCAATGCCTCCTCAAGCCTATCAGAGAATTATATACTATCACTTAACGTCAAGGAAAATATTCCTGAGCTCAGGTAGAAACACATCCTTGGATAGTTAGGATTTGGGTTCTAGGAAATAGGAAGGGAGTCAGCCTTCTCAGTAAGAACACCTGCATGAGGACCCAGACAAGAGGGGAAATATACAGGGAGTGTGCAGGGATTGGAAAGGAAGAGCATAGTCTCCATCAGTTCTAGTCCATTTGGGTGCCTGGATTTATGCCTGTCTCTGGCATTCTCTCCATTCATGTTGTTTCCCTCTCCCGTCTGTGTTGGCTTCCCCATCGTCTCCACCCTCCTCTTGAATTCCAATTACCCAGAAATGCAAACGGAGGGTGAACAGAGAGTGAGAGAGCCAGGAGACTGCCTGGAGGCTGAGATGCTGGGGGTAGTGCCAATCTGTCTGGATTGAATGAACCAGGGCTGAACAATAGGGCATTTTCTAATAGGATACATAGTAGTTAGCAACTTCAAGTATTTCACTGCACCTAAATATAAGTAAATAAATGTGAGTAGTGAGCAGACACTCTGCGAGGCACTGGATAGACACAAGATAAAGGTGCCGCAGTCCTTGCCTTTTAGCTCTGTATAGTCCCTGAGTGCTTATTAACACAAGGGATGATGTTGACTACAAATACCACGTAGAAGACATTGCTCTCACCATTCCATGCCCCTTACTACATTTAATACTTTTCATAATCTTTGAGGTTTGATACCATTATTATCTTTAGTTTATATATTAAAGGACTAATGCAGAAGGCAAAGGAACTTGTCCAAGGTCCCATTGTGAATGGTGGAGCTGACACAGTTAACTGCTCTGTGGTTCTGTCTCCCCCACCCTCTGGTCAGTAGTGCTGTTCCAAGCATAAAATCAACATGCCAAAAGATTTACTGAACGGAATCACTTTGCATGCCGTGCTCATGAAATCTCCTCATCCGTGCTCTTTGAACTAATTTTGGCATCTAGAGTGGCCCAGAAAACAACCTTGGTTAGTGAGAATATCCTTATGGAAATCAGAGGAACAGCTGCTGATCTAAATGCTACTCCCATCACTTGGAGAGTTTTGCCAACAAGTTCAGCAGAATCTCAGAAGTGTCTGCTGCTGAAGAGATCGAGGTCAGTTCTAAAGCCCATCCTGTGCCCGGGCTGCAAAGGGTAAATCCAGTGCTCGGCCCACAGAATGTTGAGCACAGCATCCGCAAGAGGGCTCTGGGGCGAGGATGTGTCCCGCAAAATACAACAAAACCTAGGAATGGTCACAATTCACATCACTTGGAACATAGTGACATTGATAATCCTCAGGACTATACAGTCTTGGATGAGATCACAGATTTATGAATGCTAAAGCAAAACGCCACAGAAAATGTATCGTGTACATAGAACGCAGATACACACGGGTGGGGTGGAAGCCGGATCCTGTTTATTTGATCCCACGTGATAAAACTGTCATTCAAAGTGTTTTCTCATGGAAACAATTTGTCAGAGTCGTGGAAGGAACTGTGAGATCATAAAGATCATGTATTCCATATGATGTGTTTCATTCATCGATTAAGACAACCAAGAGGTATTATATATTGGCTACCTATTATGTATGGTCCCCATATAAAGAGTTAGGAATAAAGACATAAAATAAAATGATATGGTTGTGTTATGCATGAGGGCAGAGGCATTTTTTTTCTGATTTGTTCAACACTATATCAATCCTGGGCATATTTGCCTTCAGAGCCATTCCGTCCTCTCCTTCTGCTCTGCTCTGCGTCACTGGGGAAGCTGAGCTTGCAGACTGTATACCTCACTCTGCTTTCTTAGAAGGCTTCCAAATGGGCTAGAGCAATGGGAAGTATGAAGAGGAAAAAGGAGGTCAGGAGAAAGGAGAAACCAGGGCATTTTCCCTCAGTCTACTCCTCTGTGGCCCCTCCATCAGAGGCTGTTTCTCCTCCATGGCTTCTGCCAGGTCTCACAGTCAGGTCACCATGGTTTCAGTCTCTGCAGGTGACCTGGTCCCCTGCACTCTTGTAACATCACCTTTTAAGTCATTCCACTCTTGGGATGCTAGTGACTCCCTGACATTATTAAATTGTAGCCTGCTTCTCTAGGTCCTGTTTGGATTCTAATCTCTTCTATGATCTGAATTACCAGTAGCCTGGGTTAAATCCCCTCTGTTGTGAATACTCAAAGAAATTTCTATCTTAGATTCTAATATAATATAATATAATATGATAAATATAATATAATATAACTCTATCAATTTAACTGCTGTATTTCCTAGAACAGAGCCTACCAGATATTTAAATGAATAAATGGTGGGAGGAAACAGGTATACAGATTATTTTAATATACACATTAGAAATGATTAAATGGATATACACTGCAGGGACATAGGGAAAAAAAGAATTCATTGGTGTGTTGGACTTTGAGAAATTTGAGTTTTGAAGAAAAAATTTTCAGGCAAATAGCAGGTAATGGTCTTTTCAAGTATCAGAAAACACATAAATACGGACAGGGAGATGAGAAAGAGAAAGGTACGAGTGTTTAGGAACCTACCGAGTAATTCTTCACGAGCAGGATATAAAATTGCTGCCTGGAGATCATGGAAATTGAAAGATGACCAGGTCTAGACTACAAAGGGCTTCATGTCCAACCTAAAGAGTTTGGATTTATCTTGCAGAATCACTGACAAAGTTCAAGCAAGGAAATGACCTAACGTTATAAAAAAATAAACCTGACATATATGCTATGTCCATTATAAAAGCAAAATAAGCAAGTTATGATCACTTAATGTCTACCATTTTTATTATTTTGTCCCAAATAGCAAGTGGCTGAAATATTTCATCTACTTAGACACTAAACATGATTTCAATAGCATTGGATGCTTTAGTTTGAGGATATTTTTATGGATAGTAATTAGTTAACACGTGTAGGTTTTATGCTGTCCAGTACAATAAACTTCAACCACTTTTGTTTTGTTTTTAATCACTGATCTCACAATGTCAGAATTGGGCTCCTTCAAATGGCTGCCAGATAGCTACAAAGTGACAGTTGCCTAAAACTCTACCAGAATGTTATCTATGAAAATTATGTAGAAATTGGGAAGGAAGATGACAGAGTTATCAGGAAGCCATCTTTTCACAATTGTGTTTGTTTGGTTTTTTCCTTTTATTAAGTGATATACACATACATGATCATGGATACATTTATGCATCTGTGGGGTACAATGCGTTGTTTTTTATACACTTTGCAGTGCTTACATCAAACTAATCAACATAGCTTTTGCCTCATTTACTTAATTATTGTGTTAAGACATTTATGTTCTATTCTTGATAGATTTGACTGGTAGTCTTGCAATATGCTCCATAGGTGTGGTCCCTTCTCCTTCTTGCTAGGCTGCTCCTTTTCCAGTCCTTTGCCTAGAAAGGGCAAGAGAGCAGGCTTTCGTCTGGGCTTCATCTGTCTGTATCTGTTGATATTTCCAGGTTACCAGCTTCTTCAACTCCAAGTGCAGGAAATGGCAAAAAGAAAACCAAAGGAACTCATCACTATTTTGTCCCTTAAGTTCTCAGGTCTCCAACTGGTCTGCTACCTTCCATCCACCTTTCACAGACTTCTTTGTTTCATGCGTAATGTTCATGGTTTTTAGTTGTGCTTAGTGGAGGAATAGGGGAAATGTGTCTACTCTATCTTCTGGGAAGTGGAAGTCCACTTATTTCCCATTTTTGTGAGGTTTTAAAAAAATCCTTTCATGAATATTATGTGTAAGATGTTTATATACTTAACTAGTGAAACATTATTGCTATTTTTATCTCATTACCTACTTATTGTTTCAGATTATTAAGAATGCCACCTTGGCTGTAAATATTTCACTAGCTTACAATAGTCTTTAATCTTGCTCATCCTGCTGACATACAGAAGTTTTGATGTCTATTTAGTCAAATCTTTTGTGATTTTTCCTTTATTAAGACTTAGAAAGTCTTTCTCTATCTAAGTATTAGATAAACATTTGCGCATATTTTCTTTTAGATTTTTTAAATGACTGTATAATTTTCTTTGCTTTTCACTTTTTTATTCATCTGAAATTAATTTTTGTCTATTACCTTAGGAGACAAATATTTTGAATGATGATTTTAGTAGGAGAAATTCTTAACTGCAGTGAAGACTTGACAGTGTTTCTAAATATCTTCAATCCAATACAAAATCTTATTCTTTTTTAAGACATAGCCTCATGTTTTTGCCCACTGTAGAGTACCATGGCATCATGCTTCACAGCAACCTCAAACTCTTGCGCTCAAATGATCCTCTTGCCTCAGCCTCCCAAGTAGTCCGAGTAACTGGCTCTACAGGCATCCACCACAATGCCCAGCTATTTTTAGATACAGGGCTTCCCTCCTGATCAGGCTGGTCTCAAACTTGTGAGCTCAAGCAATCCACCCGCTCAGCCTCCCAGAGTGCTAGGATCAGAGGTGTGAGCCACCATGCCCACCCTGCCTCCAATATAAACTCTTGATTCGATTGCTAGAGACTGTGCCATTTACTTGCTCTGTGGATTGACAGCACCAGTCCCGCTCACCTATGCATCTGCGTCTGCCTCCGTTCATGGGAGAATGACAGGGAGGAAACTCACCTGTGCTGTCAGGGATGCTTCAGCACCCCACCCACAACAGACAAGCTGAAAAGTCCACACGGGTGATGGATGATGAAGGATGCCTTGAACTCAACTGTCCAAGGATATTGGTTAAGGCCTCTTGCCAGGTCACCAGTTACTCAATATATCATTCTAAACAGAAGTTAGCTTTTCTAATTAATGAAGTGATTTTCTTCAAGCATTTTGATCCAAATGTGGACAAGATTTGAAAGACAAGTGTGCTTTCCAGCTTTTTGGTTTCCCTGGCAAATGTTAATCTTTCTTAGAATGTCTAAGGCTGGAGCAAATTCATTTCTTGCTACGTATTTGGAGCCCAGAGGACTCTGTGACCCTCCAGACATAAATGGGACAGTGTGTGCTGTCATCTTGAGACACTAGGAAGGGATCATGCCCTCGCAGGCCTACCACTAAAAATAAATGTGTTAGTGCACTCCACCATGGATTTTCCCCCTCATGCAGCTAAGCTTCCTTTTAGCTCTAGACAGAATACAACAGTAATTCTTCTCTTCTTAATGTATCAGGTAAAGAAGAGAGAACTCACAATCCTATAGCATAACTCAGAAATGGAATCACAAAAGGGAATTCCATCGCTGAAGCAAAGGAAAAATATCTGGGTTACTATTAATCATGACTGTTATAAAGACTTCATAGAAACATGGAAGATAGTTAGGGTGCACTAAGGAAAAAAAAAACAGGGTGCAAAATATGTGCCCACCGTATTAGGAAATAAACACAAATTACAGTCGCTTTCAAGATCTTTTCCTCTCTCTTTTCTTCTAAACTTGTATAACACTAAGCATTCTAAAATCACATTTTTACAGTTTTGATCAATTAATGAAGTTAATTATATACAGAAGGGAGTCACCTTGACGTCCTCTTCTGTTGTTCCCTAGAGCTACAGACCGAGTGATTTTACAGTAGGACTTCCATGTGCTAGTTCTATAGCAATAAAATACCTCGTCATTGAAGGGTGCCTCATTATTGTCTGTATTTTTATTGCTATACAACCCAACAGTGGATTAAAAGTAAATCAACTGTTATAGCACTTCATAAATTTCAGTGCTATTTTATAAGCAAAGCTCAGACAGAGGAGAGCACAAGGTACAAAGGGCTTTTGCTGCTTCCAAAAGGAGTCCCTTTGCTGCTGTCTCTGAGCGGTGAGAGAGACGCTTAAAACCAATGAGATCGGAAAGTACCAGCGGACCAGGTTTGTTTCCTTGGGATTTGCTCTGCACAGACACACTTTGCCAGGAAACCCAGGTGACAGAATTTCGTTAGGGCCAAGTAAAGCCTTCAGCTACGACAAGAGTGAGTTGGGAAGAAAACCCCAGAAGCGTCATGCTCTCCAGAGGGCAGATTTTGGTGCAGATCAGAAGCACGTCTGTGCCCACGTGTGTACCTGAAGGCCAACGAGTGGCATGATTCACAACAGAATCAGCAAAGGGCGAGTAGGGCATTGTTTTCAAGGCGGGAACTGAAACTGGATAAATAATCACAGAACAACAACAAGAAAAAATAAACCTGCATAAGTGATACGTGAAAAATGAAGGAGAACGCAGAGCCCAGGGGGGGCATTGTAATAAAAGTATTGGGGAAAAAGCCTTCTGGAGCCAGAGGAGGATTAAACAACACATCAAAAGAGAACAGAAAGGGGATGGAGGGTGGAGAAAAGAGAAAGTGTTTGAGGCCAAGAAGTCCCAAGCACGTCCCTGTGTCTCAGAACACGCACTGACTCTCTGAAGAACAAAACTCCGACTTTTCTATTAAGAGTAGCCTTATAAAAAGTCCTGTGTGTATGTGGTGAAAAGAACATAAATACGAAGGGTCCGTGCGGAAATGTATCAAGTACATACCCTGTTATAATAACAGTATAATAAAGCATTATAAAAAAGCATTATAATAAAGTTCTATAAAAACTTTCTAGAATATTAGCACGTAAACGATCACATTATTGAATTGTGGCCCAGAGAAAGAAAAGGAGGAGTGAAAATCGGCATTTCAAAAAGAATGACTTCACATTCCCATGCCTTTGATTTGAGGATCCTGGGCAGAGTTTTTTATTGTCGACAACTGTTACCAATAAGCAATTTCATAGTCTATCCCAAGGCCACATGTCTAGAAAAACTGAGCTAGGAATCAGAGCCCAAGTTCTCTGCTCCCTGATCTCAAGTCAGGTCTGGCATATTTATATTCACATTTTCTCAGTTGCTTAAGTACCACACAAAAAGCCCACTCTGGTGCCGTTGCTGCAGTCACCACCCAGGAGGGGGACAGGCCTCTGGTCCTGATCAATGGGCACCGATGACAGAACACAGCGAATTCTCACCTCGGTGTTGTGGCAGCTTCCACTGAGGTCATTTTAACTCTATAGCTGGTCCTTCTTTCTTCTGTTCCCTGATGGGTAATTTACGTGGCCAACCAGTGCCTATTAAAAATATGCAAACCCATTTTTTTTTCCCAGTAAGGCTGCATTATATATTTTTAGTTTAGAAAAATGAAAGGGTAATGTAAATTTTCCAGGCCGATTTTTCTCTAGGAAACATTCTCCTGCCTATTTTGTTTGTCTGCTTGCCTCACTTATTTTTCCATCTTACAGTAATCCAAAAGCCAGCAAGATTCTGGTATATGTCACCATTCACCTGGTACTTTCTTCTTGCTGGGACATTCTACTGGTGTGAAGTTGTATTATTTCACCATTGGTCAGATTCCGTAAGTGTTAATATTGTATCTGTCACGGTAACATTCAAATCATAAAAACAAATATTGGAGGCTTAAAGCTTCACAAGTAATCAAAGGGCTACTTCTCTTCTAACCGCCTTTCAACTTCAAAAGCCTTCATGTTTCCATTGGCCTGAAGTGGATTTTACAAAAAGAGAGGGTAGACGCGAGAGAAATGATTACAGTCCAAGAAGCTTTTGTCTGTGCAGTCTCTCCGACTCTTATTTTTATTTTGTTCTTCTTTGCTTTTTATTTGTCAGTTTTCCTCCTAACAAGGTATTATTTGTAGGACTTTGAAAATGTATTATTTACACTACATTGAAGAGGCAAAGTTGACAAATACGTTTGGTTTCACAAGATTGATTTTTCTTATCTAGGGTTACCTGAGTTGAATTTCTAATTCAGTGTCGTTCCTGTTATCATTCTCTTGGCTAGTCACTCGGAAAGGAAACCAAAAAATGCTACATCTTCAAATTGAAAAACGCATTACATTCAGACTCCTGAATTGAGTGCCTGAGACCAAGTCTGGAGGGTCTTAAGAATGGAGCCCTCATCTGGCTAAGTCATTCGAAACCCCTGCCCCCAAGAGGACCTTGTCAGGTTATTATGTGGACATGGGGCTTTGTACAGCTTTGAGAATTTAGATGTGGGTGGTGTACGGTAGACACATTTAGAGACAGGTGACAGGTGGATTGGCTCAGCCTGCAATCCATTTTTCAAAGGAAAAAGAAGAGTGGCAGAAGATTGACCATTCGATCTATAATGTTCCTACAGGCAGTCACATAAGTCCCTCTGAAGATGGTTCTTAAATCCCACATGCCTAGCATGGAGAACATAAAAATAACCACAGATTACAAAAAAGGTTCTGAAAGAGTTCAGTTTTCCATAAGTAAAATAGATTTCTCATAATATTTTATTCAGCTACTCCATGTTGAAATCCTAAAAACCTTGCTTGTTCTAGAACTGCTGGTTCTTCCTACATATGACAACTATCTTTTCTTGTATTTTGCAGGTAGAGAGGTGGCAATAAACTCTCTATCTTGTTTAGTTTGTGTTTATTTAGTTGCAATGGTATTATTGATACTTATTTTTCATTCTCTCCACACAGCCTAAAAGTAAATGAAGTAAATATATTCTTTGCCCCTTTCTGGGATGAATCTACTGAATGGGCCTACTGTGGGTTTCAAAGACGGTTTTGTCTTTGTTTTTGTGGGCTTTGATTCATGTTTCCTATCAGTTTCCAAATAGAGACAAATAGAGACATCACTGTGTGAAAGATCGACAGAGAAGCGCTATCTCTGTCATCCTTCTTACCTGATTTGATTTGTTTCCCATAAATGTATTTGGTCTCTCTCAACCAACAGTTCTCAAAATGTAGCTTCAGCACCTGTCTGGGTCCTGGAGAACCAGGCAGGGGGCTGTGAAGGAAACATTATTTGCATAATACGACTGAGATATCACTTGCCTTTTGTACTATCATGCTCCTTGGAGCCGACTGTGGCATTTCCCAGAGGCTGCACCCTCTCTGATAACATAACAGCTCAAATGCAGAAGCAGATACGAAAACCCAGCTGCTTCACTTCAGAGACGCCGTAAACAAATTTGCAAACAGATAAACCAATGTCACTTTTCTCACTGCTGGAAAATATAGTCATTTTTCTTTAAAACACGTTAACCTTTATGTAAATATATAATGGCTTATTAAAATAATTTTAAAATGAATGAGTTAATAATTATTTTAAAATTTCTCAGTTTCATTTGGTTTCAGAGTGAATACGGAGAGTGAATAGTTTCATGAGAGAAAATTCACACGAGCTATAGCTTTTCGCCAACTCAATAATTTTGAACATGTTAAAGTGAAACCAAAACTTTACAAACTGCTGCTGTGCGTCTCCTCTTCCCCCGTCTAATCTCTTCTTTCTGTATTTTACCTTTGGGTGTCTGGATCTTCTTCACAATGTACGCATTCAATCATTTTCTTTCATTTTGTTCACAAACCCTAATTCTTCTCTTACTCCCAGGCTCCCTCATAGAGCACACACACCCACAGAGGTTTGGCCAAGTCATTGATGCTCAGGGAAATAAGAAACTAGAAGAAAATGAAGGAAAAGGGCTCCCGGAATAGAGCACTGGATGTAGTTAACAAATGTAGGCTCTGATTGAGCCTTTCACCAGAAACACAAATTAATACCCCTGGTCTGTAAAATGGAAAAGGACATACATTATTTTCAAACAGCATTGCACAGAGCTTTAAGGTTCTGAAGACATGACAATGATTCCAACAGGTAAGTCAGGAGATTGTGTGGATAGACTCACTCCTCCCTGTTCAACCACGCAGAGCCACTTCCAAACCATCCTACATAGATGATACAGGGTAAGACCTCATTCAATAAAAGAGAGTTTGCACTAAAAAAGTTTGGAAGTCACTGGTCTAGATGATTCCTGAGGACTCTTCTAGCCATAACTTGAGAGAAGAGCACTGGTTCTCACTCCCCCTAGGAAAATGTGTTGCCTCTACAAACATAATTTCTTTCCTCATTTGTATTTTTTGAGGGACCTTAAACAAATTTGAGATGGCAGTCATGCCTAGATGGTATGGGAGGAGAGAATTTTCCTGTATTCTATTTGTGATCTGTGCTGCTTCAGCATTTGAACACAACCCTCTGACCTGAATCTCACTCCAACAACTCTTTTTAATGAAGTCACTAACTTCCTAAAGCAATTATACCTTGATCTGAAAGAACTTGGTTGAATGGCAAATTCAGGAACCTGCCCCAGGAGGTTTCTTTTCTTCCCTGGAATTTATGGCACGCTGGCCTTGTTATTGAGATGGGGGGAAAAAGAGAACTGCAAGATATAATAAAACTATTGAAGTGGAGAAAATTTTTATAGATGAATCACGGCAATAAAATATTGTAATGAAGTAGCGTTTTTTTTTAACTGTATGGAGTTTTTTTCTGACAGAATATCTCAGATTTATTTTCCTCAACTTGATATTCAGATAAGATGCTCTTTCCACCTGATAACTTCACAAATTGAGGCATGGAGATGCCGAAAAAACCTTGGTGAATTCATTAGTAACAAAAGAGACACAACTACAATGGAGGAATTTTGACTCATCACCCGAGTCCTTTGTTTTACATTCAGGAGAACGGGTTCTTTTCTAATCCTAGAAGGTGGCCTAGGAATATAGTTTCACATGATATATTTCCTGAAGGAACAATTCTCTCGGGCAGAGAATTTTTGGTTTCATGTCTGGCCAACTTCCTATATTCTACCCCGAGAATCTAGCACCCTCCTCCCTCCTCGTGTGTGTGTGGACAAGCATCTTATTTAAGTGGAGTAAGTTGTGAGTAAGCTGTGATAATCATTTTTATGAGAGAAAGGCTATGCATTTTCATTTCCATTTTATAGTGTTACTTATCCTTCAAGAGATCCAGCATTTAAAAATTGTATAGTTTTAAAATGTAAAGGAAATGCATAACCTTACTATCGCAGGTTCCCCATGGAAGGAGGCGAAACAGAGGACAGTGTATGCTGGTTTTAATCCCAGATAAAATAGTGTTTGAATTCAGTTTCTTTAAAATCTGGAAAGTTACCATTTAAATTTGTCTCCTCTGAAACCCTTTAAAAACAGCAGCAATTTTGTTAAAAACAAAATCACGAGGTTTAAAACTCTTTAGTGAAAAATTGCTCACAAAGATTTTCAGAGATTTTTCTCATCAATCAAGGCAGCGCGACTTTCAAGATGTGCTTTGCAATACACGGTCTGCAAATGTGTGACATACTGTGGAGTTTGATTCTCCTCTCACGTAATGGGTGCTCAATTTTTCACTTGGATCGTGAAGAAAGGAAACTTGAAAGATAAACTGCATTATGCAATTCAGATTCCACACCATTTGCTGTTTCACAGAAACTATGAATGGGTTAGTCATTTCCTGCAATGATTAATAACCTAAAAGTCCTCACTTGGTGAAAGTCATATTATACCAGTCAGTTGTTTGGGGGTCCTTTGGGAGTTCTTTTTGGAAGGGAGGTTTCTTTGGATCCATTCTCTGGTGAACTAAATTAGTTAATTAATGTGTCATGTCTACTCTTTCACCTCTAAGTTACGTACACCCCATTTTTGTGTGCTTATCTGGGAACAATCCATTACCGACTTAGTTTGGAATAGACATAATGTACTAATCTTAGTCATCAAAAATATGCCCTACTTAGAGAAATTTTCCACTCACTTTATTTCTCAAATGCACAGACCACTTTGAAAAGTCCTTATCTACAAACAACAGAAAGGAATAGTTTCACATTCTAAAAATTCATCATAAGCCTCTGGAGAATTTGACATATCCTTGTGCATCTAACTTAGCTGCCTGAAGTGAATTTCAGCACAAACCCTTACATGATAAAATGAAACTCATCCAACCATTTACTTGTATAGTTTGCAGATTATAACAACACTGATGGTTCTATTTTGGAAGGAAAAAATATGGCCTCAATTTCTGATCTGACACAAAACAAAACTACTTCGAGTTTTATAAATGCTTATAGGCAACTAGACTTGAAATGGATGTGAATTATTGCTTTCCTGTTACAGCTTTATCTTTGTTTCTCCCTTTTATTTTCTTTATTCACCCCACCTCCCCTTTCATAGAATCCTCAGCCTCCTTCGGCTACTGCTATGTATCACGGTGACCTTGACACTTTTTGGAACATGGCGTTACCTCCTTTTTTTCGCATTGCTCTTCTTCTTCTCCTCATTGTTCCATAGAAACGTAATTTAGAGAATGGAAAGAGGCAATGTATCTAACTGAATGTTTCCTTGTCTGAAAACATTGCCTGGACTCAACCAGAAGGTCATCTTAACTCTTTCTTCTAAGGGAGAAAACAGGAAGAAAGTATCTCTCACTCTGAAGAAGTAGAGTTTTAAATGGAACTGTTGGTTTCCTGTGTTTTTGGTAGATTCCTTGTCAGGCAGCTACAATGGGTCCAATTCTGGCATCGTCTGATTTTCTGTCCATATAAACAACAAAATGTTAAAGCTAGAATGTGTTAGGAGTGCCATTATCACAGAAAACTAGAAGAGCTTTCCCCCTTGTCCCAGGATGAATTAACTTTCTTATGTATCCTAGGGAACACCATGAAGTCAGTGCTACTCTTTTGATTTGTTTTGATTATTTTAAGGAATAATAATATTATTTTGGAATGGAGTCAACCCAAGGCAGAGGACTGTTAAAGATCAGAGACTAAAGATGACTTGCTCTGGGAGCTATTTGCAACACACATGCTTATGGACACCAGTATTGGAGAAGGAAGATTCACACTTAACCAGAGGACAGACTGGAAGTAGCTGTCAGATAGGTTCGGTGGTACATTAGTCAAGGCTTTCCAGAGAAAGAGGAGAGGAAGTGAGAGACAGAAAGAGAAAGGTACAAGTTTTAGGAAATTGACTCACATCAGCTCACATGATTTTAAGGGCTGGTAAGGGCTGGTAAGCCCAAAAGTTGCAGGCCAGAACATCCCATTACTAAGCATCTACCTAGAAGAAAAAACAAATCATTTTATCAAAGAACATTTGCATTAGACTGTTTATTGCAACTCAATTTACAATTGCCAAGATGTGGAAACAACTCAAGTGCCCATCAACCCATGGATGGATTGATAAATTATGGTATATGTATACCATGGAATTCTGTTCAGTCATGAAAAAAGATGGAGACTTTATACATCTTTTGTATAACCTGGATAGAGCTAGAGAACATTCTCTTAGTAAAGAATGGAAAAGAAGAATGGAAAAGCAAGTATCTATTATACTCAATACTAATATCAAGCCAGCAGATGAACTAATACACCCCCACATAAGAGAAAGACTCAGTTTAATTCAAGTTGGGAGGAGGGTGAGGGGGACTGGTGTACTCCAACCTAATGGGCACAACGTGAGGGTATATGGCACACCTCAGTGAGGGGCACAACTGCAACAGAGAATGCACCTAACAAATGCAGACATTGTAACCCAGTTATTTCTACCCTATATTAATCTGAAATTTTAAAAAAAAGACATACAAAATAAAAATATAAAAAGTAAAAAAAAAGTTCCATGGCAGGCTGAGGACCTGGAAAAGAGTTGATGTGGTCTTGAGTCCAAAGGCAACCTGGCCCAGAACTCTCTTCAAAGGACCTCATAAGTCCTTCAATTGATTGGAAGGTGGTCTACCGATTTGAATGTTAACCACATGTTAACCACATCTAAAACTACACCTTCACGACAACATCTTGACTGGTGTCTGACCAAACCCCTGGAGGCCATAGCCTAGCCAAGTGGACATATAAAACTAGTCAATGCAAGTGGATGTCATAATACAGCGGTGCATATGTTTTTGTTGTAATCTCACCACTGCTAGGCATCTAATAAAGGTAGTGATGTCAGCCAATCTGTTGTATAGCTCCGTGGATGTGGAGATGGTTAGAACCATGATGATCTCTTTATGTGTATGTCCTGGAGACACAGAACCACACAACATGGCTTCTTGCTGGCATTCGTCTGGCTTTTTGAATCTACTGTGTATATCACTGAAGCCATGAATTTTCTCCCATTATCATATTAAAGCAGTGAATTCACATTCTGGAGGTGGAGGGTTTCTAAATCCTTTCTTCAAATGAAATGATAGAAAGTATAACAGTGAAATGGAGCAGATATGGTTTGAATGTTTGTCCCTGCCAAACCTCGTGTTGAAATTTGAACCCCAGTGTTAGAGGTGGGGCAGAGTAGAAGGTATTTGAGTCAAAAATGCCATTACCTGTGACCCTATTGGTCCCAATTTATTCTTCTATCCTTCGCCAAGCCCAAGTCACAAATTCCTCATGAGGGGCAGATCCCTCATGAATGGCTTGGTGTCATTTTGTGCTAACTGCAGAGCTGGCACCTTTCCCCCCCACCCCCTTTCCATCTCTCACATATGATACACCCGCTCCCCCTTCATCTTCTTCCTTGACTGGAAACTTCCTGAAGCCCTCACCAGAAGCAGATACTGGTGCAATGCTTCTCGTACAGTCCATAGAACTGTGAGCCAAATAAATCTCTTTTCTTTATAAATTGCCCAGCCTCATGTATTTTCTTTACAGCAATGCAAACCAGGCTAACACAGGCACAACAACATCTTTGGTGCAAATGAATTCTTCCCTACTTGCCCTTACCCCCACCCCCACCATTTTAAAACACCATACTGGAAGTATAAGGAAAGGCCTTATTTTTCTGTAGTTATATACTGACAATATCAAATCTTCAGAACCAAACCATGAAAAAAAGGTAAATTTTCTCAGATAACTTGAGACAGTTATTGCAAAACTTCTGCTCTATAAACTTGCATTTTATTGTTTTAGCCATTACGTGTGACCTCATTGGTCCCAATTTATTCTTCGATCCTTCACCAAGCCCCATTACGTGTCTTCTCTGGCCATCACACGTTGCAGCGGTAAATAAGCCTCGTGCTTGAAAAGTGAGGCTGTCAACAAGATATCCTCTTAGGTCCTCTCCCCCGACTTACAGGAAGGGAGAGTTCCAGGGAAACACAAGGAGAAGAGAAATGGGAGGTGAGACACGGGGGGAGGTCACATCTGGAGTTACTGCGTGATGACGGATGTTAGTGTTGACAATAAAGAGTCAAAACAAATTTAATTTATGTCAGGAGCCTCTCTTAAGAGTGAGAGAGGAGTATTTTTAAAAGCTTCCAGGTGGACCTGTTAACATTTTTTAAAAAGAGCTGAAAGTGTACGGACAAAAGTTAGTTTGAGAAAACTTCATTTACATAAAACTCGGAGAATGCCGATTAAATTTAATGCACTTATCTATGTGACTATTTTATAGTCATCTATGAAAGGCTTTATTTTTCCAGTCACGTTCTGTTTCACTGTAACACTACAGTGCTTGTCTTTAAAAACAGTGTTTTCTGTAAGTTCACTTTAGTTACAGAAAAACAAATGTATACAAAAGGGGTTAGTGTAATGAAAGAAAACAACACTAATAATCATCATTACCTAACTGTTATTAAATGCTTCCTCTGGCTCAGCAACTCACCAATCCAAGCATTTGACGGTGTCGCAGTTTGTATTCAGAGTTGCCCACTTGCTTCTTCATTGCTTGCCTGGCTTCCCTAAACTGGGAGCTCTACCAGCATCAGTGGGGCTCTTTGCATTCATCAGGGTCGACCCAATATTTAGCATCTAGCAGCACCTCTGGCCTTTAGTAGGCTCAATAACAATCATGAAATAAACAAATAAGGGAGGAAAATGCGCTCCCCCCCATCAGACGTAGGCTGGGATGCAGGGGCTGGGGCCATTTATCGATACTTCTCTGTTGGCTGTTTCACTGAGCCTGGTTTCTCTGCCTTTGGCCCCAGCATCACCTGCAGAGTAAGATTTAAAAGTGACTCAATAGGGCTATAGGATGAAATTAAATTTAAAGACACATACAAGGAAGCAGAGTTCCTTTTTTCTCTGAATAATTCTCTAAATCCCCTAACTCTTTTTTTTTTTTTTGCAGGTTTTGGCCAGGGCTGGGTTTGAACCCGTCACCTCTGGTATATCGGGCCAGCGCCCTACTCCTTGAGCCACAGACACCACCTTAAGTCCCCTAACTTTTTAATGAATTAAGAGTTCAGATTGTTTTCCTTGGATTACTCTTTCTTCATCCTGTCATAACAATGCGGTTGTTTTAATACTTCCTAAATTATGTGAGTATTTACCATGTATAAAAGATTTCCTGAGCAACATTTCTTTTGTGCTAAAAATTTGATCTTGGCTTCTCTATTTATAGATGCCACAGCAGAAATATTCACATGAACGACACAGCAACAGGACTTCCTGGGATCTCTGCTACATACAGCAGAGAGGATGTTGCAAAGCAATATTTTGGATTTCTAAAAATACATCTCACCTACAAACTCTATTAAAAATGGTACTATGCTTCAAAATCCTGGGAAAAAACTGTTATTCCTGAAAATGATAATAATTTTGTGTACAAATGCACCGTAACGGTCAGAAAGGGGGTTTGAAAGGACTTGCATTTATACTGTATGCTGTCAAGATGTTTTATCCTCTTGATATTTTTTTCATTAAGTCATTTGTACATAGATCATGAACACATTTATGCCGTTACAGGATTCAATGTGTTGATTATTTGTATACATTGGAGCGCTTACATCCTACTAATCTACATAGCCTTCACCTTATTTACCCAATTACAGATTAAAACATTTGTGTTCTATACCTGATAGCTCCAACTTGTACTTGCAATATGCTCACTTGATTTTTTTTAATCTTAGTGAAGTATTTATATATATATATTATAATTATAACTTGTTTAACATTTTTCAAGTGTATAAATATTTATTTCTTAAATATTAGGACTCAGACTCCCTGGTATATACCAAAGAGAAAAAAAAATCGCCTAAGATCTGGTTCCTGCCCACTGGGAGTTTACACTGTAACTGGAGAGGTTAGACATAGTTATGCATGACTGTACTATGACGTTATTTGGAATAAAATTTACACTCATAGAATGCATAGTGATCGCCATAGAAGTACAATGCTGGGAATGGAGGGATTTCTTTCTTTTTTTGTTTTTAAACAGAGTCTTAAGCTGTCACCCCAGGTAGAGTGCTGTGGTGTCACAGCTCACAGCAACCTCAAAGTCTTGGGCTTAAGCAATTTAGGTTCCTCAATCTCCCAAGTAGCTGGGACTACAGGTGCCCAACATAACGCCTGGCTAGAGGGATTTCTTTTAATGAATAAAAATGATACGGAAAATATAGAGCACTTACTGGTCCTTGAACAATAGATTTTTTTTTTCTAACAGAATTGTTTTAAAGAGTATTCCTTAAAGAAGGATTAGACTAAGAACTGGAGCTATCCTGGGAAAATATTACAAATGGATGAAGAGAAGAAGCAAATTTCAGAAGTCTCTGTAACTGCAACTGACAGCCTCCTCAAATGTCAGAAGTACATTTGGTAGGGCCCAGCGCACTGGCTCATGCCTGTAATCCCAGCCCTTGGGAGACCAAGGCGGGGGGATTGCTTGATCTCATGTGCATGAGACCAAACTGAGCAAGAATGAGACCCTGTCTCTAAAAGTAGCCAGGCGTTGTGGCAGGCACTTTTAGTCTCAGCCACTAGGGAGATTGAGGCAAGAGGATTACTTGAGTCTGTAATTCCAGCTACTGGGGAGGCTGAGGCAAGAGAATTGCCTCAGCCCAATGGTTTGAGGTTGTTGTGAGCTATGATGCCATGGCACTCTACCCAGAATGACAAAGTGAGACTCTGCCTCAAAAAAAAAAGAAAAAAAAAAAAGGTACATTTTGTATAAATGATGCCTTGGTGGCTACAGCCTTCTCACCTTTCACACCCTGCTCAGCAGAGGAACTCTGGGCCACTTGGGCCCTTCTCTAGTTCTCTTTGGTTCTCTTCTGTTGAGGAAAAAAAGGAAGACATGAGCAGATAGATCCATCATCAGTAATTTCTTGAACATAAAGGATTCAGTAGGGAAGACTCTTCCCTCTGGCTCTTGCTTATGGATGGTTGGTCTGGTCCTGGTTGCTCTGTGATGACTAAAGACCCAAGAAGAGGACGGCCCAGAGCAGATGACCAGGGTTGCAGTGACGTAGCCTCTATCATACTAAGTGTTCACCTTAATAGCATTTACCCAGGAGAATCTTGGATCAGATCTCTCAGTGGGAGCTTTCACTTATCCTCTTAGAAGATTGTCCCAATTACAGAAAATTGTTTCAGAGGAAGAGATAAATTCAGGCGAAGCTGGCAACGGAACCTAAAACTGCAGACTGCAACTTTTACTTTAGGGCTGACACAATTTTGTCTCCTATTTTACTTAAAATACTTTAGATTTAGTAGAAAGCTGAAGGGTTGGTATTTTACCAAGAGCATTCAAAATTCAGAATAGACTCTCCACAAAATAAAGAATGGTAAATAGCACAGTGTTTATACCCTTCAGTGTTCAGTTGGAGGATTCAATTTAATCTAAAAAATGCAATTAAAATGTAAGTGCTTTATGCCCAGTTTAAGTCAATAGGCAATTGATGTTACTATGCATAAGGTAATGTAAAAATAGCTGTGGAAGATTTACAAAGTTTAATGCCTAGGCTCTGCCATCACTGGAAAGAGGAGATATAATCACAGGAAATGCACAATATATAAGGCAATATGTAAGCACCAAGTTAAGAGATTCTGCAATTTAAATTTAAAGATTGAAAGCTTCATTTTAATTGCAAACTACATAATTGCATTTTCATGTTTTCCAACAAATAAGTTGAATCTCTCTCCAAATTGTTCTTCTCTTGGAGAAACTACTTGGCCTGAGAAAGTCTATGCTGACAGCCAGGGCCTGGCACCTTTGGCAAGAACATTGTTATTCTGGACCAACACTGCCCATCATGTACCTTCAAGACTGGGTAGACTAAAAAAGGTCTGACTCAATTAAAACTTGGACTATGCAGGTTTTATGGATGTCTACATTTTGAGATGAAGGTTTTTTTCTTTTCTAGAACTATGAATATGAGTTATGTGTTGCCCCAGTAAATAAATGAAAGAATTAATTTGTAGAAAATTACATACTGGCGTTTCAAGTTACACTTGGATATTTGAAGGATTTGGACATGGTGGGGGGCTGTGGTTCAAAGATGAAAATGAGTGGATTTGCAGAGTGGAGAAGACGTGGCCAAAGGCTGTCCTTTATGACCTAACATATAGTTAGTATTAGCTGTGGGTATTTCTCTAATATACAAGATAGCTACAACATGCAAACTAGTCTTGTGCTCAAACTATTATAAAGGATGAGATTTTCTACATGATCAGTACAATAATAAAACAGTATTATTTTAAATAGTGGGAGGCTAATTTATACAGTGAGGTATAAGCAGGAGTCCGAGTTGAATTCACTGCTGGGATTCAGAAATGTTCAGGAATGTCCATCTGACAAGTTGGTTAAATAGGTGGCATCTAGTTAAACACGTTCTTTGATTCTCACAGGTTTTTGTGTAGAAAAAAAAAGCAAGGGAAGGATTGGAGCAGGTAGTATGATGTCTGGGTATGTGTGCCATGATGAGTCTATTGGGATATTTGCTCAGCTCACTGGCCACTCCCCTTTTTTAAATTTACTACCAATCCCTAGCTAGAGGCTGATGTCCTATAGTTACTTTTGTGTTATATAATTCCTCTAGACCAGAAGTAGACTTTCTACTTAAGATGGGTCATATTGATTTGGATTGAAGACATTCTAGGACAGGTGGGAAGTCTCTCCATGAATCTCATAAATTGCTTCATTGTAGTCACAGCAATATAGTCTTCCATGGGAAAAAAAAGCAGAAAAAGCTGATGAGCAGATGGAGAGAAAAGAGTGAAGGGGATATACCAGAAGCCTGCGGTCACAGTGGGACATCTATGGCTGTCAGTGACAGTGGGTCACCTAGACAGGAGAAAGGTGGGCTTTATTTAGTATGAGACCATCCTTGGCATGGAAATCAACGCTCTAACAGAGGTCTCAGGGTGCGGAATCAGGGTTCAGGAACACTTGGAAGTAACTTTGAGGATCAAATCAGAAGCCTAAAGGAAAATGGAGCTGACTGACTTATGAATACCATCTGGAGACCTCAAGATATAACGGTATAAGATCTGCATCCATGAGATGAAGACATGGTGAACCCCTGAACTTTGTCTAACTATGACTATAGTGATGCGGTTAGTATTCTTGATCGGCTGGGCTTAATGAAGTCAGCAATCATGTAGGAGCAAGGGACTATATTTTCAGAGCAATTGTTTGCAAATAGTAACTGAAGAATATGGTGCAATGGTTGTTTTTCACCTGTATCTACTTGTATCCTGGAATAAGTGTCACTCAAAGGCCAGGTAGCTTTGGACAAAGTGGTTATCTTCTCAGTGACCTCATTACTCATCTGTAAAATGAGGCATCTGGACAAAATGATTTGTTTGATGTTTCTGGGTCTGAAATCTGTATTTCTGTGAAGCTATTAATATCTTACATTTGTTCTTCTCTTTCTTCAAAACCATTCACAAATAATACTTTCTGGTAGCTAATTTATTCATTCAGCATTATGAGTGCTTGGAATTTGTGTTTGTATGTATTTTATTATGAATCAACATTTGTAACAATATTTCTTAGTGGAAGTGCAAATAGGAAACTTTCTTAAAACAGAATTTCGAAAGTGTAAGTTTTTTACTATGAATTTTTTTTTTTAAAGTAGTGTTCTGAAATGAATCTTTCCATTATGAGGTACAGGGCCCAAAAGCTATTATACACATGCCTCTGGTACATGTCAGTGGCTCAGCATTAGAAAGAAGTAATTTAGCTGTTGTTGAAAGTCTGATTTGTGTTTGCTGAAGTCTTCCAGGAGCCCTCGGTACGGAAACCTTCCCGAAGGCCTGAGCAGCACAAGTGCACCAAGAGAGGCTTAGAAAGTGATAGGCTGTTGAAAGAAGTGGAAAAAAAGGATAATAAATGCACCCAAATCTTTGACAGGCAATACAGCATTGTGCCCTTTATAAATCTGGGCTTGACAGAGGACTCACAAGGAAAGAAAAGTGGAGGCTGAGGAATGCAGAACAAAAGATTTCCACTGGAGAAAGAAAACAAATCAGAAATGGTACGAAAGTCTACCCTACACAGATTTAACAGGATGGTTTAGGACAAGCTTTAGGAATATCTCGAAGGAGGCGAGTGTGTTTGGACCAACACTAGAGAACTTCTTTTCTGAGACACAATTTGCGTGTGTGTTAAAGCACCATCCTGGAGGCATGTGTGTGGCTTGAAAATGGCTTGGGAATCACCACCTTTACTATAGAACCAAGAGTTGGTCAATATATTTGAATTACTCTTTTTGCTGGAGTAACAGTGTTCACATATTCTTTAGAAAAGTGTAGATGTGATAGCTGTTGAAGAACTAGGTATGTCAGGTTTGTAGGTGGAGGGGAGAAGGAAAACACAGAATGCCAGAAGGGTATCAGCCATTCTGCCAGAAACATTGATAAATGGGATTTTTTTTTTTTTTTTTTTTGAGACG
>CAUYQV010114735.1:0-26525 GCA_963574575.1 Galagoides demidoff
ATCATAGCTGTGTACAATAATGCAATTGTGAGGTACAATGTGCTGGTTTTATATACAATTTGAAATATTTTCATCAAACTAGTTAACATAGCCTTCACCACATTTTCTTAGTAACTAAGAAAGTCTCCATCTTTCTTTAAAGCGGCATAATATTCCATGGTGTATATATACTACAATTTGTTGATCCATTCATGGGTCGATTGGCTCTTGGGTTTCTTCCATGACTTAGCAATTATGAATTGGGCTGCAATAAACATTCTGGTGCAAATATCTTTGTTATAAAGTGATTTTTGGTCTTCTGGATATATACTTAGTAGAGGAATTGAAGGATCAAATGGCAGGTCTATTTTTACATCCCTAAGTGATCTCCAAACATTTTTCCAAAAGGAACGTATTAGTTTGCATTCCCAGCAGCAGTGCAGAAGTGTTCCCTTTTCTCCACATCCACATCAGCATTACTGGTTTTGGGATTTTGTGATGTGGCCTAATCTTACTGGAGTTAGATGATATCTTAAAGTAGTTTTGATTTGCATTTCTCTGATGATTAAGGATGATGAGCATTTTTTCATGTGTCTGTAGGCTTTGCACCTGTCTTCTTCAAAGAAGTTTCTCTTCAAGTCCCTCGCCCGCCCTGAGATGGGATCACTTGTTCTTTTCTTGCTAATAAGTTTGAATTCTCTGTGGATTCTGGTTATTAAACCTTTGTCAGAGACATAACCTGCAAATATCTCCTCCCTTTCTGAGGGCTGTCTGCTTGCTTTACATACTGTGTTCTTGGCTATCCCAAGTCAAAGTTTTTGAAAAGATATTTCAAATCATTGTTACCTGCAATATGTAGCAAACCTTTTCACAGAAGGAATCTTATAGATATTATAATTTTTAGCATATTAGGATCTCAATATGCATCATTTTTAACACAATATTTAATAAAATAGAAGAAATGGCTTAAAGTTACATAATAGGTTGCAGTATGGAAATCACTTGCCTCCAACCAAGAAAGTCTACAGGTGTTGGTCATTGTTAGAAACAAAATCGCAAGTTTTGTCCTACGTGTAGTGCATTTACAATTGAGTTATCATAGACTATTTGTGATCTGACTATGTCAAGAAAGAGATTTTTAAAAAATGAGAAAGACTGGAAAGAAGGTAAATAGAATTGTCAAGAGTATAGAGCAACTTTATATGAGATACAAAAAATTTTAAGGAGTATAGAAAATTTATATATCAGTATTTATAAAGCACTTGTTATTGTAGGGGTAAAGAGAATTTTTATTCTTCCCCTAAAGGTTCAAGTTTGTTGCAGTGAATTCACAATGGACAGATTTAACAACAGAAAATGCATATAAATTTATTAACATGCAGAAGCATGGGAAGCATGGGAACCATACAAAATCTGAGACTCAAAGAAGGGCCAGATGGCTAAACCTTAAATAGCAACCTCCTCACAGGGGAGAGGGAAATGGGGAAATTTAGGCAATTTTGAGGGGTACTAAATGATTTATAGGGGAATTGAAATGAACACACACAAAAAAGACAACAGCCTGGGACAAAGTTCCTCTTGAGCTCTGTAGGAGATAGTCACAAGTAACAGAAAGGTGAGGGGTAAAAATTCAGTGTCAGTTAAGAGTGACTTATACAGATAAAAATCTCCAAGTAATCTCTTGGAGTCATCTTCAGAAGAATAGATGAAAGTCTGGGCTTGGTGATGACTGTTAGTTTTTTCTCTTTGATGTTTAATCTTTCCTGGTTATTTAATGATATTCCTATGGGAGGAATTTTGAGATAAATTCATTTTGGGGGAAGAAGTTTTTAGTAATCAGATAAGGGGGCCTCCAGAAAGAATCCCTCCCTGCATTTGTTGAGGGTGAAGGAAGAGAAGTTCAGAAAATCCTTGGTTCTGAGGTAACTTTGATGGCCTTCTAATTTTCTTAAATTCAATAGTGCTCAGTATGCCAAAGCACCATGGTTTGGGGTATTATTCCCTGAGTCCTAACATTTCCCTGTCTGAAACTCTCCTATAAGCTTCATACACTAAATGCTGAGTTGGTGGTTGTAAAGAAAAGAGTAATTTAGTACGTGAGTGGCAAAGAATCTCATTAAACCAGCCTGCTTGGGGATCTGTAGGTTCAATTAAACAGTTACATCTCATTTCAGGAAGTGTTGTTTACAAAGCTCCCATCAATGCTCAGACTCTATATGGTGCAGGCAGACACATCTTTAATAAGAAAAATCACTGGAAATAGAAAAAAACAAAGGTTAATATCTGGAGAAGTCTATAAACCAGTTTCTTTAGAGCCTTGATTGTAGTCAATTGAGCAGATTCCTAGATTTGACTTTGAAACATCTTCAGTTGGGGTGGAAGCAGGAAGTGGAAATCTGATAGATTTTCCTAGATTGTAATTTGAGTGTAAGGTGATTTCTCTGAAGTCCATTTATCAAGTTGACCAGTTTCCCCCTGCAAGGTTTCAAAAAAAAGTCACTTTTAACTTCAGTGATTAGGAGTCAGAAAAATGTAAGAAAATTTGAAAATGTAAGTTTGACACTTGAAGCCAGAACAGAATTTAAGATCTAGTCCAGTTTGCAAGTAAATAAAAGTCTTAAAAAAGACAAATTTGAATTTAATAACAGGTGCACTATAGTTTCATTTGAAACATTATTTTCTCTACATTCACCTCCATTTCTACCAATAATAAGCACAGTTAGTCCAATGTATTTTCTTTTTAAAAGTTTGTTTATTTCAAGTTAATGTGAGGATATGAATGTTTAGGTTACATTGTTTTCAATTCTAAGGTAAAATTCAAGTAGTAGTTGAGCCTTATATATTTTCAAAATAAGTTTAGTTTTACAAAGTTTGGCCTGGTCATTTATATAAGTTTAGAAAAAATAGTAATTGATCACCTAGGTTTATTTTACATCTATTTTGCTGTACTTTTTCATAAGGTATCTCAGTTTTGACTGTTATAAGCCTTTTAAGGCTAGAAAGCTAAGCTAATGATTTGCCCTCGAATTATGCCTGCAATACCTGTATACTTAGATAAAGCCCTCTTGTCTCAAGGTATCCAAGATATTGTGAGGTTTCTGAATCTGAGAGGAAGTAACCTTCTTTCCTTATTGCAAGGATAGGAACCTAGTTGTAAGCAAACTGTATTCAAAGCAGTTTTTCCAAGGGAAGCTTTATTGGCTCCACAGAGTCCATCTCAGTTCCTTAACATTGTCTGGTAATATCTGAAAATATGACATTCCAGTTAAAGCCTTGGTTATACAACCAATGTTTCAAATGATTACAAGAACAGGTACTGCTTTGACCTTATGTGAATAACTATATTTCCATTTTTTTATATCTCCTTGAAGACATGACACTTTACAATTACAATTGCTTGCAAAGATCTTTCAGAAAAGGCATCAGAATAAAGTAATTGACTGTGGGCAACGAGGCTTAAAATGGCCATTGTTAAAGATCTGATGGGAATATTTTGCTAATATTGACGTAATTGACAAGAAAACTTTGTTATTTCTGTGACCTACAATTTAACATGATAACCGAAATTAGAATAGATGACATATCTAACTTTTAGGAATCTCATACAATTTTTAAACACCCATCAGTAACATGTCCATATAAATATTAAATACAAAAAGCTACATAATAGTAAAAACAAACCTTTACTTTTTGAAAAAGAAGATATTCAGTTTTTCCAATAATCAGACTTAATAATGACAACATGAGACAAACAAAATGTTTGTTTCTCTCTTCTTCACTTTTTGTACTTTACTTAAAAAGATGAATATGATCTTTTACTATTTCATATCAATGTGACATGAAAACCTGATTTAAAACAGAAGATCAAATTATACTTCTCTATCAGTATACTTTTGATATTAAGGATCAATTTAGAAACCTTTATGATGCATTTTTTTTAGTCAGTTTAAACCATGCAAGAATTTTTTAACCTTTTCTCTTTTTATAATTTTTTATATTTCATCTATAATATTTCTTTTCCATTCATTCATTTTAAAACAATCTTTAACTTCCCACTAAACTAGTCAAAGTTACTTTTTTCCCAAACAAAACAATACATCCTTTTGTCTTTTTTAAAATAATTTTATTACCCAAAATTCATTTTGCTTTTATCTCTATACTTTGTATAGAGAAATGTTTCTCTTCTTTTTATTTTTTGTTTCCTTATTTTTAAATATATTTTTAATTACATATATTAATTGGACTTTTAAGCTCTTAATAGGCTATGTTTTCAGTGAAAACCTAGTAAGTAAGCAATCAAGTACCAATATTTTATGCATATACATTTTATAACTTCTAGAAACATGTTTCCTCTTCAAGCAATCTTTAAAATGTGGAACAAGACACATTTACTAATGGATCCCACATGTATTTAGTTTCCTTATAAGAAGAAACTAAAAGTAGGTAAACTGAAACCTTATGTTTTAGCATTTTATCTTATTTGGAAGTGACCTAGAAATTCAGTATTATAGCTAATTTAACTTTTTTTATTATCTTAAACATGTAATAGAGACAAAAGTATGTGTCTTCACTAGATTTAATGTTGACAGAAATGCCAATTTTAATTAAACAAATATTATCCTTATTTATTAAAGATTACTAAAGTGTGAATTTGAAAAGTATTTGGTATTATTTATTTAACTTATGAATGCTCATTTATTTCTAAGTTAATTTGGCACCATGTAGATAACACATGAATACATAAATAGACATAAACACATGTGGATACAATATACCTCACACATGTGTGTATGTATATTGTATATACATACACACATGTTTACATGTGAATGGTTTCTCCACAAAGACCTGAGCACACTGGTTGCTTCTAGTCACAGACCAGGCAACCTGTGATACTAGACAGGCAGAAGTGGGATTGGACTTTCCCAGCATTAACTAGGCAACAGAAATTAAGGTAACAAAAGACCCTTATGGATGACACTCTTTATTAAGATAAACTTTCCTGAGTGCTTGGAATGTTTAGCCAAAGAGAATGCTGAATACTCATTTTTTGTGTTTTGGGTTCCTAGTCTTTTCTGGCTGGCCACCTGGCATGACTTGACCAATAGAAATAAATTCTCACTTAGTCACAAAGCCAACCTCTTAGAACATAAAACAAGATGATAGGAAAACCTTATCTGAAGGCTGGCTTGAACAAAAAAGGCTTAGAAGGGTTTTAGGCTCCTGTTTTTGCCCTATAGTTTCTGAATGTGTGTGTATATAAAACAATAAAAATGCACAGAAATTATTTTGTGAAAAATGACAAAGGAAAGCAAATATTATTTCTAGTAGGAAAGAGATCAGCAAATATTAGCACTCATACAAAAAAAATAAAATAAAACAAAGTTGTTATACCTGAAGTCCATACAAATGTGTTCCTCCTATTAACCTAAATTTGGAAAGGAAAAAAGAAATAGATACTGACTTTTTACTGTTTACTTGAACACAGTCCATAAACAGAGATCCAGGAGGCTGACAAATACATGTATGAATTTCTTAACCTTTTGCTGGTTTATGAGTTCTAGGCTCTTTTAATTGCAGCTTCCAGAGAGCAGTTTTGGTGTCCTACCAGTAATGCCAAATCTGTAAGTGCAAAGAGAATTTTGAGTCTGCTGAAATGAACAGATTAACAGAAAAACATATACCAATTTATTAAAATGCATAAGCATGGGAACTATACAAAATCTGAGATTTGAAAAAGGGCAAGACAGCTAAAGCTTAAATAGCATGCTCTTCACAGAGAAGAGGGAAATGCAGGAATGTAGGTAATTTTGAAGGGTATTAAATGATTATCAGGGGGATTGAATAAGCACAAAACCCAGACAATGCAGACAACGAACTTGGGCAAAGTATCTCTGAGCTCTGCAGGGGGTGGTGACAAAAAGCACAAGGTCAGTAAACCTGGTGAACTAAAATAAAACCTTAAGCCTCTTCCAAGGACCCCAGAAATATCCCCAAATTGAGTTGCTCATGATAAGGGAGGTCAGACATGCCTCATCATTCCCACCTACTCTTCTTGGCAATATCTTTTGTAGCTTGTTAATAGGCCTAAGGCTATACAAGAGAAAGCTTAAATCATACCTGCAGGTCATCAATTTACTTAACAGATCACTTGAATCTGAGTCTATGTGCAATAACTTGTCTCTGATTAACAGACTTCCTTATCTGAACTTAAAATATTCTAATCTTCAGACGAAGCTTCATTGCTTTAACCAATGACAAATGAAAGAATTTTTAAACCTATCTATAACCTGTACTCCCCTGCTTCAAGATGTCCTGCTTTTTTTTGGCCAAACCAATGTACTGATTTTATGTACTGATTTTGACTTTATGTGTCTATCTGAAACATATAACACCAAATTGTAACCCAACCACAATGAGTTCACTTGGTCAAGTCTTCTTTGGTATGGCTCTCTAAGCCATGGTAGCACATACTCGGCTCAGAATAAACCTCTTTAATTTATAGAGTGTGGGTTCTTGTCTAGTGATATTATTATACAGATAAAGTCTCTCAGGTAATATCTTGGAGTTACCCTCAGAAAAGTAGATGATGTTGTGTGTGGTGTCTCATGCCTGCAATCCTAGTACTATAAGAGGCTAAGGCAGGTGGATCCCCTGATCTCAGGAGTTTAAGAACAGCCTGAGAAAAGCAAGACCTCTGCCTCTACTAAAAATAGAAAAAGTAGCTAGGCATTGTGGGGGCACCTATAGTCCCTAGGCACTCAGGAGACTAAGGGAAGATTGTTTGAGCCGAGGAGTTTAAGGTTGCTGTGAGCTATGACACCACAACCCTCTACCAGGGTAACAGAGTGAGACACTTTCTCCGGGGGCGGGGGGAGGAGGGGAAGTAGATGAAAAGTCTCTTTTGTATGATGATGACTTTGACTCTCTTCTCTTTTCTGGTAGTTAACATTTCTTGTTTATTTGATGACATTCTTAGAGAGGAGGATTTTAAGACTATTGCATTCTTTTAGAAAAAGTTTTTCTCAGTCAAATATGGCACCTTCCAGAGAGAGCCCCTTAGTGTACTCCTCAGGGAGGTAGGAGAGGACAAGAGAAGGTTAGAACATTCTAGGCTCAGAGGCAGCTTCTGAAGCCTTCTGATTTCTTTCAATTTAAAAGTTCTCAGTGTGCTAAAGAACCATACTTTGGGGTATCAGTCTCGGAGCCCCAACACTCCATCCAGGGCCCTGTGATAAGATAAAATCCTAAAAATATGGAGAGTGGCACATTCATTTTTATATTGAATCCTGGAATAGAAAATGAACGTTTTAAAAAAAATTTTTTAAGCTTGAAAAATAAAAGAACCTCTTGTGTATACAAATCAACCTATGTGTTAAAAAGCTTACTTTTCTCAAGGATTTGTCAAAATCTGTTTTATGGTGCTAATAGCTCTTGAATTTAAAAATGAATCCTATGATTCCCTCAATTGGGATTCTTTTTGGGGGGACTTTGATATGCTACAGAAAGCTCTGACTCTCTGTAAGAACATTCTTCTCAATGTTCCCAATGAATTAGAAATTATGGAAATACATGCATTGGGGTTCTGTTATGTATTGCTAAAATCTAAAGAAAATATCACATTCGTGAAATGTTTCACAGTACATCAAGTGCCATTGCACACACTTTCTCATTGGGTATCCTCACCACAATTTTATCAGGTAGTTATTACTAAACTATGGTTTAGAATCGCCAGTTATTCTCCAAAGATTACACAGTTTATAAGTGAAGAGGCCAAAACCTAATCCTGGGACATTTCATACAACATATTTTGTATTCTTTCCATTCCAGTCATTCTTCATAAGGTGAAACAAGAAAATGTAAAGCCCTTCGGCTTTTCAGAACCTGCTCTGAAATTTCCCATTGTGGCTCTTTATTGCAATTCCTTCATTCTCGTCTAAGAGAAACCCACATCTTCCTGTGGTCAGCTTAGATGCCCCTTTAGGTCCTGCTTTATGCAATCATGAGTAATACAGAATTTCATTCTCAGCCATACTCCAAGGTGTATCATAGAATTTGAACAATGAGTGATAATTACTGGAGTGTTTAACATAAGATACACGGATGTGAGGAAACACAACTTTGCCTCTTTTTTTATTGGGCTTAACAAAACTCAAAATGACTTTGACAGAACAAATTTTTCCCTTTTAACTTCCAAACCCATGTGCACTTTAAAGGAAATGTAATCCACATGTTTCTAAGTCATTTGCACTTAATTTATCAAACGTTGTTTGGTAAAAGCTACTTGGCTTTGTGGAAGCCTCAGGACACTTTTCTTCGTAGGATTTTAAAGCCCTTCTTTCCTTGAACTAGGAAGTCTCATCTTGTTTCTCTATGGACCTTAAGCCACAAATGGCCTAAACTCAGGATCCCTAATCCTGGATTTCCTAGGGAACCTCTCCCAGAGGATCCTTTAAAGGTTATTCTTTCCTTGGCTTTCATGCTATAATGCAATATCACAAAAATAGAATTCTATCCTTCCCTCTAGACTTGTCATTTTTGCTATGGATGCAGACAATCTCAGTTAAAGATTGATTTCCGTGCCCTTTTTAGAACTCAATACAAAACATCTTCTTGAAATCAATTCTCCATTTCTTCAATAGTCTTCCTAATTTTTTCTTTTTCAGAGGCAGAATCTCACTCTGTTGCCCAGGCTAGAATGTTGTGGTATTGCCCTAGATCACAACAATCTCAGACTCTTGGATTCAAACAATCCTTCAGCCTCAGCCTCCTGAGTAGATGGGACAACAGTTGCCCACCACAACACCTGTCTAATTTTTTCTATTTTTAGTAGAGACTGGGTATCCTTCTTGCTAAGTCTGGTTTCAAAAGGCTTCCTAATTTTCTTTCCCACAGTTTCATAAACAAAGCTAGACATGTTAATCGCCATGACTATTGACAAATTGTTCCTTCTAAAATTTTCATTCTTTCTTTTGAGCCTAAACTAAAATTGCATAAAAGGGAGAAAGAGAAAGAAAACCACGTGATTTGGTTAGAGAAATGACAACTGATTTTTTTTGTTAGAAAATTAAGAGTTTGACATCTTTCATAATCAAGTATGTTCAGAATGTCTAAGGCAAGATGCCTCTGCATGTAGCAGTATTATTAATAACATTTGTATTAAAATAGCTACAAATTTAAGGTACATTATTGGTATAACATGCTAATTATTAACTAGGATATTTTCTGTGGCATTTTTATAAGGTCGTTTTCCAAAGTTCTTTAGACAATTCTTCAACATTATAATGATAGAATTAATTGATCAACTTTGGCATTAATTAATATAAACTAATATTTACTGATATTAATTATTTGCCATGTTCCAGAAACTATAGTATCTCATTATTTCCTCGCACTTACTCTGAGATAGATGGTATTATCATCACTGTGGCCAGAAATTCCAGTGGGAATGCCTTGTCTGAGTTTCTTAGAAACATCTTATTGTTCTTATTAAGGAGTAAAATATTTGAGATAAGAGAATGGGCCTCAAGCTTAGAAGTTACATGTATTTATATAAGGCACTCAAATTTTTATAAGGTTTCAATTGAAGGAATTATTAATGAATTTCTCAAGGTATTTGCTGAAGATCAAGAAAATTTACAACAGAGAAACAGAGAACAGGCTAGAAATAAAACTTTTATTCTAAGAAAATTAAGTGAAATAGCTTGAATAGATAAATAATGTTTTCTTAGATTAGCTTTCAGCACTGTTCATTCATTAATACATTATCTGTGACCAACTCAGACTTCTTCCAATTCTTTCTCCTTACCCCCACCACATTCTGATTGCTGAGGAAGAAAACATCACGCTTGTTTAGCCAATGAGCCTGCTTATTTTGAATGAAGTATGCAAGCAGTGGGGAGGAGCTAAATTTCAGGGACAACAGAAGGGGAAATTTTAGATTTCATGGGAAAAGCAAGGTGCTAAGAGATGAAAAATAGGGCAAGAAGATCATCTTTGGTGGGAAGAACAGAAATGTCTAGTCAGGAATAAGAATTTTATTTTCTGGCTTGATGCCTATAATTTAGTGGTTAGGGCACCGGCCACATACAACAAGGCAGGTAGGTTTGAACCCAACCTGGGCCTGCTAAACAACAATAACAACTGCAATAAAAAAATAACCAGGTGTTGTGGCAGGTGCCTGTAGTCCCAGCTACTTGGGAGGCTGAGGCAAGAGAATCACTTAAGCCTAAGAGTTAGAGGTTGCTGTGAGCTGTGATGTCATAGCACTCAACCAAGAAAAGAACTTTATTTTCTGTTATGATACCCTCCAGTAGGGCTTCCATACCTTTGAGTCACTCTTCTTCTCCTTCAGGAATGCCTGTAATTCATGCTTGTATGCCTTGTGAGGTCCCATAATTCTCTGAGAATGCTCTTTTATTCTCTTTTCTGCCTTTTAAAATGCCTTAGCTCAAGAGCCTTATCCGTTAGCTCTGAGACACTTTCTTCTCCATGATTTAATCTGTTATTGATACTTTCTACTGCACCTATAAGATCCCTAAATGACTCCTTCAATTCCTTAAGCTCCAATATATTCTTTCTAATTTCGTCATGTCTTTCATTCATTTCTTGGGTCAATTTTTAGATTTCTTTTTGGTTGTTATCCCTTTCCCTTCAATTCCTGTTATCTTTTGCCATCCATAGTCCAAATTTCTTTTTTGTCATTTCCATAATTTCTTTATAGGTGAGATCCTCTGTATTAGCGGCCTTGTGATCCCTTAGGGGAGTTGATCTGTTTCAGTTTTTCATGTTGCCAAAATATTTTTGTTGGTTCCTCTTCATGTGTGTTTTCTTCTTGTTTACTTCCTTCTCCTTCATTCCCCCCTCTCTTCTTCTTTCTTCTTAATTTTCTTTGCCTTAAGGCCTCTGTTTGAGAGGCCTTTTGGGCTCCTGGAGTCCCTTGCTGTTTAACCATGCCCTTGAAGATATGTTTCTGAGCTGGGCAATCCCATAAATGGTGTCTGGAGGCCCCTTACCCTGATCTTACCAAGAATGGCTGGCAAAGAGATGTCTCTAGTCTGCCATCTTGGAGTGCCTCCTAATCAAACACATTTCCTGGCTTCTGTGTTGTCCCAGCATCCTCCCCACAGACTTGAGTACTGCAGATTACAGCTTACAGAGGCTGAAGCAGAGACACCTGGGCCTTTCTGAGGACAGGAGAAGGGGCAACAAATTAGAATTCTATTTTCTGAATTGTGTTGCATGTGAATCTTCTTCCCACTTCTCATGAGATGTTAAGTAAAACATTTTGTCCCATATGTCATGGAGACAGAGCTTTAGAACACCACCTTATGAAAAATTGCACTGTAAGCTAAGGGCAGGCTGAGAACAAAGTTGTTGGAATTATGCCATACACACAGCCATTACACATTCATTCAGTGTATTTATCAAGTACCATGGTCTGTACTAGATACTGGGGATAGTTTGTAAAAAAAAAAAACAACCCAAAAAACCATTGTTTTGTCCCCAAGAAATTTACAGCCCATGTGAGGAAGATAGGCATATAAGTAGGCAAATCTAATACAGCATATGAAGGTTTAAGAACAATATAGCAACCAAACTCAAGTTCAACCCATGAAAGGGTCCTGAAAACCCACTTGTCTCCTTCTTTGCTTATAAGGAGGTAGGTAAACCTGAATACTTGAGAACATCAGAGGAGAATGCCTCTACCCATAACAACACAAGCAGATTCAAGAAATGTGAACAGAGGTGGAGAGAGAGAAAGGTGAGAGAGAGATTGTATCCCTACATGGGAAAACTCTCTGGAGACTAAGAGGTTGGTGGTGGGTTCAGAGGACTGGGTGGGTTCAATTGTGGAGAATTAGAAAGAACTAGAAATATACATGTTAATCGCTGTTAGCCCAAAGAGAAGATACAGCTGATATGTGATCCGAAATTGAACTCTATTCTAACATGGCCTATAGCAATCACAGAGTAGATTTATAAAATGTTGCCCCCACCCCTTATTAGTTAAAAAAAATGTGTGTGTGTTTTAAATAAACAAATGAAATTCATTTCTTACAGTTCTGGAGGCTGGGAAGTCCAACATCAAGGTATTAGTGTCTGGCCTGGGCCTTCTTGCTGTGTCATCTTGTGGCAGGGAAAGAGAGTGTGAGAGCAAAGAGGGAAAAAAGCTTTACTGGAGAGGAATTTTTCCTATGCCAGGAGAGGTATATGAATGGACTCAACCATGAGCTTGAGCTTGGAAAGCCTGGCATTGTTTTCCTTTTATTTGTCATGGTGGTAACCAAACTCAAGTTTGACCCACGAAGAAGTCCTTAAACAGTCTCCTTCTTTGTTTATAATCCAACACAATAAAATCTCATAATTCAATCCTGACCAGGAACAAAAATACCGACTCCGAGGGTTGGTGAGGATTTTCCTTGACTCGATGTTGTTATGAACGAGGCCACTACAGAAACCCAATGTGAAGAGTTGGGCAGATACATACATTTGAACTAGAAGCATAACTGTGGCATGATTCTTTATTTAAAAAAATTCAAAGCACTTTTTTTGGGTCAAATGTGTTGTATAATGCCACTAGGCAGCACAACTCTATAAAAATGAATCGAAGAAGGGCCCTTTATGCTCTGCAGACACACAAATCAGCCTGTCATCACCACAACATTGCTCCTGACTCCCCAGGCCTGAAAGGGAGACAAAACATCCTGTAATTGTAGATTGCTTTAAGTTAGTTTTAATATGATTAGTAATATCTCACAAGGTTACCCTAGCATATAGAGATTATGGACATTAATGCTGTGATCAATTAGATTTAACTTGTTAATTCATTGAGAGGTACTAACAAGAACTCTGATTTTCACAGACTTTTTCCCTAATCCTCTTGCCCTAGCACTCCTTATGATAGATAAAGCTCTTCAATTACTTTCATATTAAATTTGGACAAATCTATTCATTTTTTTTAAAATTTAAGAACATGCATCCAGATATCCTAGATGTAAATAATGTTTTATAATCTTTGCAAATGCAACACACTTTTTTTAACCACTATCATAAAATCAGTCAATATGGCATTAGTAATCGAGAATATTCAGACCATGTGGTGCAGGACAGGAATCTACCATCTCTGGATAAATTAGGTACAAATATCCTCAGGTTAATCTATAAACTCTTCAGAACCGTGTCTTCAAAGGGGACTTGAACTTTAAAGATGTAAGATATAGCAATGCAGAAAGCTGAAAACTCCTGACTTCAAACTACACTTTATTCATTTTCCTTTCTGGGGGGAAGGGGGAATGGGTAATAAACCCAGAAAAATTTTCTGTTAGGTGAATTCTCAGGAGCACATGTTAGTTAGCCTCTGCTTAGGCAACAAACTACCTCTTTTATTGTTCCCAGTGAAATCTTCCCAACCTTCCAGGCTTGGGTCATGTGCTACCTTCTCCAAGAAGGTTTCCATGTTCACCCGCCAAAATGGGCCCCTAAATATAATGGGTCCCTTACAGTTATGCTTTGATTTTTTTTTCTTTGCTGTTTTATAGATTCCACAGTATCTGGCCTAGCAGGCCAAGCCTGGAAGGCACAAATGAACATTTTCTGAATTTATCAATGACTAACAAAACTCTTATTGCTAGTGTCGATCAGAATTAAATTTTCCATGAGAATTAAACTTTTGTCCCTTGATACATCAGCAAAACAATTTAGTTGGTCAGTTAAGAAGGTGAATATAGCAGAGGATCCATACCCAGACTGAAAACAATGCTGGCTAAGGCAAGAATACTATAGGTGTGTAACACAACCTAGTAAGAGTTGATGTTTAGATGATTTTACCTGAACCCTTTTGATAATTTTTTGAAAACTTTTCAGAAGGAAAAGTCTATAAATGTAAACATTTTAAGTGTATTTTATGTGTAATAGAAAATAAAAGCTTCTAGGCAATAATTTATGTTTGATTACACATTTCTATAATTAAAGCACAGCTGCTTTGAAAAGCAAAGCTAACAGCAAAGGGCTTGAAGGTGATGGAAGAGGTTGTCTGGTTGTGACTGTGATCAGCTCCAAAGCTGCTACTTTCCAGGTTCAAGACCATCTCTCCATTTATTAATGAATTCTCAACAAAGCTAACAATGGTTATTTGAAATGCAGGAAGGGGTTGCTGACAGGGCAGACAGGAATAACCGTTTCAGACTGGGAACCCTAAGATTACCCTTTCAATTCTGATCCTATTGGAATTTTTTTCTCATATATGTATTTGCAAAATAAGGTCATCTTTCCTCTTTTTGTCTGACATGTTTCTATTCATCTAAGGGTTTCTTATCATTGCAATACAGAAGGGGAGACATATGAGAGGTGACCTTGGTAGCCCAAACAAGGAAGGTCAAAGAGGAGGGGACAGAGGTTCAGACAGAAAAATGTTCCAGAAGAGATAAGAAAAACATGCCTGATTTTACCATATTATAACGTTGATAGCACTTCATTTAAGAAAACGCAAACCTGTTAGCAGAGAGAAAGAGTAAAAAAAAGATAGTGCCAAGAACACACGAAATATGATTCTGCTCCTAAGCAAAACCATAGACTTTGCATCCTAAAAATAAGATCTCATAAATTATGAAATGTGGCTTTATGTAATTTCCTCTATTTTTAAGTTAAGTCTTCTAAATATTACTCCTACCTAACGTGTATTGTGAAACGTTTATTCTTGATCACGAATCATGAGAGCACATTGTTGTTCTTTAATTTAGAAGGGATATTTCTCTAATTCCTAATCCTTTTAGAGAAACTTGGAGAAAAGGCTGCCTCAAAGTACCTGGCTGGTTAATACTTTGGCAACTGTGAGACTGCCCAGTGCTGGATGAAAAATTCCTTTAAAGATCTCTTCTGTCTTCAAATATTTCTGTGTTGGCCAACCTGGGCAGAACAGAAGCTGCTCCTTTGAGGCACCTTGTACCTTGGTAGTATATTTGGATGTAATCATCAAGGCCAAGGGCATATAGTGCTGTCACCACCATTTTACAGATGAAAACATTGACATCCAAGCAAGTGAAATGGAACCCTTAGCTTGTTAATGCTACGCTTTCCTTTGCTGGAAAGAAATCCGGCAAAGAGGACTTTAACTCTACACAGGGCACAGAAGTTAATGTAGTTGCTCCCTGACGGCACTGAATTTCATTAATTTGGTGTTAATATTTCCAGTGTGAAACATGCTAATGAAATGTTTATTCAATGAGAGGAGGAGTCGGGTGGAGCCTCCATGTTTTAGCGGTAATACCCAAAGAATCAAAATTTCTTCTATTTAATGACTAGTGGGGCATCCTGTACTCCTAGGATATACAGATGTTCTCTGTGTAAGAAAAGACAGATTCAAGGAAATAAAAAATGTTTCTTGTTGGAAGTAATGATTTGCACAGCAAAAATATTCTTAAAAGATTTACATTTTATTTCTTCTAAATCAGTGATTTTTCAACTGGTGTGCGGTGGCACAGTGGTATGCCAGGAGGGGATCTTAGGTGTGCCACAAAATGTTTTTAAATCATTAATAAAATTGTTTTCAAAGGAAGTTCAAAGCATAGTAAGTATATTCTTATTTTTACTTTTTTTTTTTTTTTTTGCCCAACATAATTTAAATGTTCCATGGAAGTTTAACTAACAGGTTCAAGTGTGCCATGAGATTTAAAAAAAAAGGTGAAAAACATTGCTCTAAATAGTAAGCTAATGTAAATGAATTTATAATATGATTTATCTGCAAAATAATTTGATTGATGCAATTTCCAAATGCATCTATTTATTGTTAGAACACATTTGGACACACGTGCGTGTGTGTGTTCTGAAGACCAAGCAAACTGGTCGACCAAAGAATGATGGGAAATGTGAGAGAATTTGACTCTTCCTGGGAGGCTCATTTCTCTTTCTTCTCAGGGCTAGGAAGTCCCTTTACAGAAACCAAACCACAGAGATCATTGCTGAAATAAGTCTCACAATGCAAATCAAAACTCTGATCTTTACAAACATCTATTTTATATTTTGGCAAAATTTGCATTTTGGATCTCTCCACCCCATCCCTTTCTCTGCTCTAGGGAACAACATGGGACACACTGCCCCTCTTCCCCAGATGATTCTGAGCTCACATGAAGACAACTTAGGCTCTTAAAAAAATCGCATCCACCTCCTTTGACATTTTCTCATAGAGTATGGTTTCCAAACTCCTCTCTCCAATATGTTTTTCCTTTTCTGGGGAATTCTGTCCTAATTTGCCACTGTACCTTCTTATGTCTAGGGAACCAAAACTGAAAACAAATATAACATACGTGTTGGGAAGAGCAGAGGGCATGATCCGGACACTCCATTTGCACTAAGTCATTCTAAGGTAAGCATTCTTCTAGACTTAAATCTCTATTGCTGCAAAGAAGTCACCTATTTCACTTTTGACAGCTGTGAATTAGCATCACAATACTCAGGCCGGTACTGTTTTCAATGAGTGACTGTTATGAAACGTTCAATTATAAAGCATTTTCTTTTACATTTGGAATTACAAAAGAAAACAAGGGTCACAGTAAACCAGCTCTCTGATATATACATATATAGTTCAACAGGGCCGTACATGTTTCCGAATAATGAATTCATTGAGGGGAATGATCTTGGGGGAGTTTACCCAGAGAAAGACCTGGGACTGAAGCAGACACTGGTGGATTATTTCAATGTTGTTAACCCAAGTAGAAATTCCAGTGACGAGAGACTTCTGTTTATGGTGAAATTGGTCTGTGCAAAATGTGATTTCAAGATGGCTTTTGGGGGAAAACCTGCTGTTTTCATGCTACTGGTTGATTACTCATATTTTAAAATGTACTCCATGCGAGGCAAGACATATGCATGTTCCATCACAAACAAGGATTTAGAAACTATTATGGCTGATGTTTAACTAAAATGTTTCAGTACAGAACCAATGTGAAACACATGACCCTAAAAACATGAAAAAAATTTAGATACTAAACATGTATTCAAAATTCCTATCAATCAAGCAAGGTAACCTGAGCTTCTATGCCAATTTTTTTTTTTTAAATTTCCATTAAACAGTTTTTACTCAAGTTAATAAAAGGAGAGAGAGTGTGGGGGGGGGGAGGGTGGAGTAGGGGGACTGTTGTGAATCAATCAGTCAACCCATGGTCATTTAAACTATAGTCACAGTGAGTTATTGAACTGTGTCTACTGGAAAGAAGAGCTGTGACGTTAGCTGATCCCATGAGTCACCGACAGGAATGAGTTCTCTGTGAGTAGTAGGATTCTAGGACCTCATGCCCATCACATCCTTTGTTACCACTGCCCCTGTACCCTGGGCTGCCTTAGCAGTCCAAGGTGGGCCAAGAATGACACAAACATGGCTCTTATGCTGGGCTCATAGTAGACCTCAGGAATCAATCTTGAGTGGTCCTTGTTCCCACTGAGACTGTATACAAGGTCATAGTCACTCTTAACATGGCGCTCTGGACAACCAACATATAGAATTGCTCCAAGCATTTGCCATTCTGTTTAATCCCATTCAGAGAACCAATCTTCTTTTGGCACTCTCCCTCCCCACTTTTACCCATTTTTTGGCAGACACTTGAAGATATCTTTATTTATCATAGACTAGTGCTTTCCATTCAGCTCCTAGCCAAGGGTCTGAGGACCAGGTAAAACTTGGGTAGTAGATGAACTATAAAGAATCAGTGGACAACCGGAGAATGAAAGCAACATGGAAGAATCATAAGCAATCCTCAATATCTTCCTTTATGTTATTTTATATCTCAATAAAACAAATTTTTGTTGTCAGAGAGTTTGTTTAAGAAAGTAAATAGTGGCAATAGGAAACCCTGTTCCCATTCAGGAAAAGATTTTGTGTGTGTGTGTGTGTGCAATCTAATGGAGCAAAAACAACTAAAGCATGGCTCATCTTTGCAGAGCTTTAGCCTATCAGATACCAGAATGATCCATCTCAGTGTACCTTACTCTGTGGAAGATGATGTCAGTTAATCTTTTTTCCTACTCTTTGTTTCCCAAAGAATGTTTATTATCTTTGAAGTTCAGTAAACTTTTGCAATTCATTCTTTCTTATTTCTTTCTTTCCTTCCTGTTTCCCTTCCTCCCTCCCTTCCTTTTCCTATTTACTTGAGAATTTTCTCCCACTCAGGAACATTTGGGAGAAGTTAAGCCAATTCAGAGATGACATTTCATGAAAATTACACCTAGTAAGACGAAACATGTTCCGTCCCTTTTTTGGATGCCTGAATTAAAACTAAGCAAATAAACACAGGTGGGAGGTGTCACTCATGCAACAGAACTTACTATATTCCAACATTTACCTCAATATACTATAGCTATTATTGCCTGAGTTGAAAAAGGTCCTGGCTACTCATCTTCACCACTGATACCACCACCATGGTATCATCATCATCATTACAACAGTAGCCAACATGTGTTGATGGCTGATATGATACCAGGCATGTTAACACACATCACATCACTTAATCTCCAACCACTTGTGAGGTAGAAACTTTTCACAAGTCCATTTTAGTGATGGGGACACTAAGGGTTAGCATGGTTTAGAATCTTTAAAGCCAGGTCTGCTGGTCCCAGACCCAGAGTTTTTCATCCTTGTATTTTTTAGGGTATCCACAGAAACAATAGTAGGAACAATTTCTCTCCACCTCTGTCATAATAAGTTTTTGTCTACAAGTATATATTGCTCCCTATAAGAAATGAAGTACGTAATAACATGAATAAATTAGCTCAAGTATATTCAACTCCAAATTGGAAGTTACAAAGCATCGTTGATAAACCACCAGCAACCACCCTAACTCTACATTTCCTGAGGAGTACAAAGGAAGTTACAACCTATCTTAAATCTTTGGTGTGAAGGATGATAATTTCCCAATAAACTAAATCCTGCTACTATCAGAAGATTTGAACATTTCTAACGATTATTACCAATGCCTCCAAACAACATGGGTTGGAGGCAGCCAATTGAAAGCCTCAGCTGGGTTATGCTTGAGTTTTATTTCCAAAAGGTAACTTAGCAGAAATGGAGTAACTGTTCATTATTTTCTGTCATTTTTATATCATTTTTTTGCCATGCATATTGTGCAGTAATTGCAGGAAATTAAATTTGAATCTTGTGACACAAGCATGTTGTGAATATCATAAAAAACACATATGTTCATAAATGGTGAAAAAAAAGAAAAGAAAAGAAAGGTGATAAAAATTACATTTAGAAAACTTTTACAATCTTTCTGAACAATGGAAAAGGGAGTGTTTTAGGGTTCTTTGTTCAGGCTGAATTCTGAGCTAATATGCTTTTGGGAGGCAAAGTTATGTGTTTTGTGGGTATATTTGCATTTTTGCTGGGGTTTGTTTGGTTTCCCCAGAGTCTTTTAAATGGTATCTTATGGACAAGAGGACAAAATGAAATCCCACAGACACACACACAAAAAACTGGCTTGAGAAGAACCCCCATTCACATCTGGTTAAATACAGAGCCTGCAAATGAAGCCATTTTTCATTTACTACCCAGGACTGAGAATAGACACTAAATTATCACATCTCTTTATTAGCCTCTGATTTTGTTATGACTCTTCTCTTTTGTGTCAACTGCTGTTGCTCTCCTTGTTGCCTTTTCCTGGAAGAGGTTACTTCCTGCCTGGTTCTGTTAGTGATATTGTAAAGATGTTTACGAAGCCAGAAGCTCCCATCTGACTATCTGGGCTAGCCTGGAGTTGGCCTCATTACTTGACATGGTGGAAGGATAAGCACTCTGCTCCTGGATGATGGTTGTGTTGCTGCCACGTGTACCTTGTCAAGCCCAACTTTCATCATCTGAGCTCTTAGGGTCCATGGTGGTTTCAGTGGGTTTACAATAATTTCCTTCTACATTTTATTATGTTAATGGCAGAAAATGAATTCATCTTAACACATTTGCCATATTGATGCCACTGGGCATTGGCAAGTTTTGTTAAGTGCCCACCTCTCTTTACCAACCAGCCCAAATCCTTTACTAACCATCCAAATGGTATTTATGGCCTAAGTCAATTCCAGGCATTCCATGAAGAGTTCTCTGATCACTCAGTTCACAATATTTTCTCTCTTCAAAGTACTTATTGACTTATTCATTTTGGTTTTACCATGAAGCACTAATTGCTAGGATCTTTTATAACATTTTCAATTCTGTGCGAGTAGAAATTTGCTTATCATCCCCCAAGCCCCATGGAATACTTAAACAATATCATTCTCTTCATTCCAAACCAAGCCTATCATATCCGCCTTTCCAAAATAGTTCTACTCCTTCCTCGTCATTATTTTGCTACTGCTATTGTTCCAAGTTCTCAGCAGTTTAAAGTGAACAGAGCACCAGTGAACTGTGCGACAGTCTTAGCTGGGATAATACAGATATAAATGGAGTTTCCAAAGGAGAAGAGAAAAAATACTTAAATAAATACTAGCTAAAAATTTTCCAAATTTGAGGAAAACTATTATCCTCCAGAGCTGATATCAATGAACCTCAAACACAAGAACTATAAAGGAAACCACGTCAACATGCATCATGATCAGATTTCTCAATAACAGTGACAATGAGAAAAAGTTTAAATGCAGCCAGAGAGGGAGGGAACACATCACAAGCTGAGGAACAAAGAATGACAGCAAACTTTTATCTAAAGCAATGTAAGTGAAAAGGTAATGGAATGAAATATTTAAAGAGTTAAAAGAAAACAAAATTATCAACCTAGACTTTATATGCAGCAAAAATATCTTTCCAAATTAAAGGAAAAAGAAATATATTTTAAACATGTAAAAGCAGAAAGAATTCATCACTATAAGATGTGCACTAATAGAAAGTTAGTCCTAGAGATAGAAGGAAAATAATAGAAAGATGGGTTTCAGCAATGGACTGGGGTCCACTGAAAATGCCATCTATGTAAGTAAACACATAAATGTCTTAACTAATATTCAGATCATTTTAAAATAATTTGTGTGAAGGTTATAATATATCAAAAAGTAAAATGCATGACAATAGAGGCACAAATTTTGGGAAGGGTGAAACAAAATGATACTCTGATAAAATTCTGGTACTATGCGTGAAGTGGTATAAAATCATTTGAGTTTTTGAACTTGTATAACATCACTTGTTAAGTTAAAGATGGATACGAGGTTTATAAAGCCTAAAGCAAACTAACACAACAAAGAATGATAGCTAAGGGACCAATAGGATATAACAATAAAAACAAAACAAAAATACCAAACAAACAAAATAACCTCCAATTCTCAGTTTATCCAAAGACGTTCAAAAAGAATAAAGAGTAAGCAAAAAACAAGGAAACAGATTAAACTGAAAACAAATCACAGATGATAGATGTAAACTCAATCATATAAATAATAATATTAAATGTAAAAGGTCTAAATATGCCAGTTAAAAATGGAAGGGTTGCAAATTGGGTTAAAAACATGACTCAGCTATGTGCTATCTATAAGAAAAGCACTTTAAATTTAAAAACACAAATAAGATAATAATGAAAAGAGAAAATGATATACCATGCTAATACTTACCAAAATAAAGCTGGAATCTATTTATCAACTTACCAAAGGGCAAAATGGATTTCAGAGCAAAGAATTTTACTAGGGCCAGGTGCGATGACTCACACCTATAATCCTAGCACTCTGGGAGGCTGAGGTTAGTGGATTGCTTGAGCTCACAGGTTGGAGATAAGCCTGAGCAAGAGGGAGACCCCATGTCTAAAAGTAGCTGGGCATTGTGGGGGGCTCCTATAGTCCCAGCTACTCGAAAGGCTGAGGCAAGGGAATCATTTGATCCCAAGAGTTTGAGGTTGCTGTGAGCTATGAACCATGCCTTCTACCAAGGATGACAAAGTGAGACTACTCTGTTTCAAAAAAAAAAGAATTTTCCTAGGGATAAGGACAGTTATTTAATTATAATAAAAGGGCTAATTCCTCAGGAAGACATAGTAATCCATATATTACAGGTGATCGTTAACTTTATGTGCCAACTTGACTGGGTCACAGCTTGCTCAGATACCTGGTTAAACATTATTTCTGGGTGTGCCTGTGAGGGCATTTCTGGAATAGATTAGTATTTGAATTGGGAACTGAGTAAAGGAGATGGTCCTGCCCAATGAAGATGAGCATCTTTCAGTCTGTTGGGGACCTGGATAGATTAAGAAGATAGAGGAAGTCTGGATTCATTCTCTGCCTGATCACTCGAGCTGGGATAACAATCTTCTCTTGCCTTTATACTCCTGGTTCTCAGGCCTTCAGATTAGGACATGAGTATACACCATCAGCTGTCCATCTGTCAAGCTTTCAAACTACACTGCTAGCTTTCCTGGGTCTCCAGCTTGCCGGCTTGCAGATAAATCATGAGAATTCTCAGTCTTTATGATTATGTGAACATATTCATATATATATGAATAATATATATATATAAAGAATATATATACTCATTCTATGGCTATACATTATGTGTCAGAATAATCTCTATCAATTTGATTTGAAGTCCCATTTCCTGATATTGTGTATCTAGGCTGTTGATGCTTATAGAGTATCACTATGTATGGGGTCGGGTTCTCTAATTTCAATTGCGTCTATCTATCAAGGAGCTTATCAGTTTCTGTGAGTCCTGGTTCTCCGTCCACATAGGTTGCTTGTGAAGGGAGGGAATCTTTCTTTCCTGTTTGCCTGTCCCTTTAAACAAGGATATTTCTTGATACTGCCTGTGTGCCATTCGCAGGGCCATGGACATCATGCCTCTCCTAAGCAAGAAGTAGAACAAAAAATTCAGTTGCCTTTGGCTCCGCTGCCCTAAATCCACCATGTAACCATTTTGTCCTTGTGATTTGCTGCTTCTTTTAGAGGTCTAGCATAGGAACAGAGAACAAGTAGCCAAGTTCTAGGAGATCACAAACCTCAGTGTTCACCTTCTCAGGGTCCTTTATGCAAAGTAACCCAAACAGTGCTTACTGATGTCTTATTCTTATCATATTCCTCTCTTCTATCTTCTAATTTTCCTGCCTCTGGACTTTTTTTTTAAACAGTAGAGAGAAAGAGAGAAATTGTATGTGTGTATGGGTCAAGAGGTGGAATAACTGTTCTCAAATATTTTTTTCTAAGCCTCTTCACTCCCCATTGTTTCTGAAATGCAAAGCAAAAATGTGCATTTTTTCTTTCTTTCCTTAATTAATTAATTAATTAATTTGCTTTCTGATCTATCGTATCCTACCTTGAAATAATGAGAAGAAAAAACATCTGGTTTCTAAAAGTCTAGAGAGGAAATGAGGGAGGGAAAATGTGAGAGACTATGAAAAAAATGGTATAATAAAGTAAAAATAACATGCAAATGCATAGTCTGCTCCTCTCTCACTCCCTCTTTCTTTTTTTTTTAGACAGAGTCTGACTTTGTCACCCTGGGTAGAGTGCTATGCATCATAGTTCACAGCAACTTCAAACTCGGGCTAAAGGGATACTCTTGCTTCAGCTTCTCAAGAAGCTGGGACTACAGGCATCAGCCATAATACTGGCTACTTTTATAAAAGGGGTTCTTGCTTTTGCTCAGGCTAGTCTCAAACTCCTGAGCTCAGGAGATCCACCCAACTTGGCTTCCCAGAGTGCTAGGATTACAGGTGTGAGCCACTGTGCCAGGCCTGTTCCTATTTCTTTATTTAAGTGTCATCATAAAAATGAGTATCTTATAATCTTGGTTTCACCAAACATACATCTCAAGATCAAGACTTAGGTTTAGCAGGAAATTGGAGCTATATGTATACCCAGAGGTAACTGGGCAGGTGGAGGCTGTCTTGGAAACCACCTCACATGCTGCTGCCCCCTTCTTCACCGTGGCATTCTCTAGTATATGACACAAGACCTTCAGCAGTTGGTAGGATACTATAAAACAAGGTATTTTAAAATAAGTATAGCTATAATTTAAAAAGGTTTCATATGCTTTTTTGCATTATTCAAAAAATGTGTAAATTAATTCAATGTAAAATAAGAGGTGGAAATATGCATAAAAGGTTAAATAACAGCACCAGGCAGAATATGATGAAATGCCAAGTGAATAATGGTACAGACCACGTTTCTCAAATGGGAACCTAAGAAATCCTGAGCACCCACAATGTCTTTGAGAAACTTAGAGTTTTGTTTAGCCATTCCAGTACCTAAATTTATGTGCACAAATGCAAATTTTTGTTTATAAATCCACCCTCCAAGTGAAGGTCAACAGACATCAGAACTAACTATCTAAATGCAGATTGCACCAAAGTCCAAATAGAGAAAACTAATGGAAAAATTGAGACATGAAATGTACATGATGACATTGTCATGAGGACAGAAAACACTTGAACCATAGCCAGATCAGGTCTTCAGTAGAGCCAAAATCATCTGCGGATGTCCCATTTCTGACTCCAGTAATCACTGGATTAGGTACCATTAATATGCGGATTTCCACAACCTTGTTTGCCGAGGAACAAGTTAGTATTACAGAGAGATCAAGTGATGCTGCATCAAAGTTGAGTTTCCCTTCAGTAATGGGCCTTGATTATTTTAATTATCAAATCATTATTAGATAAAGCTTTGATGTTACCAATGCCAGTTTAGTTGAATATCGTTAAATAAGCATTCTCTGCATTAATGTTATTAAAGGCAGGTTAAGGTTAAAATAAGACTACATATTTTCCGTGATTAAACCCAATATCAGAGGTCTAGTTTCCACAAAAGAACATAATCCATCATATTTAAAATACATATTGTCAAATTAAATTTTATTGGTTTTGTGGTTTTGGTGGTATGATATGGTTGTATCAGTGTGGTATGATATGGTTGTATCAGTGCTAAAAACACAGCATAAATGTACTGATTAATGCATATAAAGTACTCAGTACATTCTCTGATGCACGTTCAGTATGGGGTAGCTATCGTTATTTTGTGGAAAATGGATAGCAAGTTTTATTTTAGGTCATGTGTATGTAACCCTATTAGTATCTCTTATTTAGTATTCCATATTCCTAAAGTCCTTGTGCCTGGTTTTGTCCCTTCCTATGCCTACTATATTCTTATGTCGTATAGCACTGAGTCCACAACCATTTTTTTAAAAGGTCTCTAAACATTATTCAAATGTCATAAGCACTAAGATGGAAGGTAATTGCTAAGACATCCATCTTTGACTGGGGCTGCAGGGCAGGGGGATTCTAGGAAGAGAAAGGGCTTCTAAGAGGTGTTATCTCTTTCTATGAGACCCTCAAAATTGCCTCATTATTGTGACAGAAACCTAAAAATGAGACAGAAAAATAAAGCGCCTCATTCAAGCCCATTCATCAGAGCAGTGGAAAGGTTACTTCCTTGTTTAGTTCCTGGTCTCTGAGACTATGTGTCCTTTCTTTCTTCTCTCTTGTTGCTAAAGCCCCCAAATACATAGTACTTATAATTCTTTTGTCTTTGCATAATGTTTTTGGAGGTAAAAAGCAGGTGAGTATATTTGATAAGCAGTATTTCTTACCATATTTTTGATACAGTATTGTTTTTTCAGTTTGCTTTGAAAATTGACAATTACCATGATGTTGAATAGAGGTTAGAGGCAACATTAATTATCAGGGTAACCTGTGTATTTACATGAATGCTCGTTTTGATGACACATCCAACTCTTATTCGACATACACATCATCTCAATTGTGAGCAGGAAGACTGTGTTGCTGTGGAAATGTTGACAGCGTAGCTTCCAATGTGCTTGCCAAAAAATTACATTTTAAAAAAATCATTAAGTGTTTAACACATCATATGTGTTTAAAAGCTACAAAGACTTAACATTTTAAAGGAAATTTATACATACTCATATACTTGAAAAGGAATCTCATGTAAAATATATGCTGTGGAGGGCGACGCCTGTGGCTCAAAAGGGTAAGGCGCCGGCTCCATATGCCAGAGGTGGCGGGTTCAAACCCAGTCACAGCCAAAATAAAAAACAAGTCTGAGAGTAGTGATCACTTGATCTTTCCTTTCTAAGCTATCCAGTAGGATATCTGTGAGGGCCTTCCACGTGCAAGGTGAATTAATTATAACTAGGAACTTTAAGATATACATATGTGTAAGATGACCAGATTTTGACATTGGTAAAGCGGGACACCAGGGGGGGGGGAGGTGGGACCTGGGGGTGGGGCCTGACAACAATGCAAACTTTGATAAGCAGTTCTCAGTAATCAGTTCTCAACAATTATTTGTTATTATTAAGGTTTAACATTATAAAATTAACAAAAATAATATAAAATGCACATCCTGGTGAAATAGCCACATGGCAGCCGAAAACCATATATTCCCTTCCTGTTCTCCCGTGTTCCCTAGCTTGTTGTGCATTATTTCCAAAAATCAGGGCTCTTTCAAAACACCGCAGGACGCAGGACAAATTGTTAAAAATCAGGACTGTCCTGCCAAAAGCGGGATGTCTGGTCACCTTACTCTGGGGGTGGGGGGATTTACTTGTTTGTTCCAGACAGTTTGGCTCCTTTTGAGCTAACTGTCCT
>CAUYQV010114736.1:0-10413 GCA_963574575.1 Galagoides demidoff
TACGTGGCTGGCGCCTTAGGAGTTTTTGAATTTTGATGGGAGAAGTGACATATCCAAATGGTCAAGAGAGTTAGCATTGGAGACAAAGCCCAGTGAGGTGAAATACAATCTCACACGGGTCACCTCCTGAGCCTCCTCACCTGATGGCAGTGATTGGGACATAGTAAGTGCTTCATAAATATTTCTATCATCATTTTTTCTCTAGTGATCCCTCTTCTTTGTTAACACACGAGTTGGCTGAACCACCAATTTCTTAAACTCCCTTTCAAGGGCTTTAATTGGAGTTAAAGGAAGCAAAGAAACACAATGTCCTACAACCACGGGCTTTCATGTTCCAACAGGATAAGTACTGCCTGAGAATCAAGATTTAATTCCATCAAAAATGATGTCTGCAAGTGGTACATGCATTTTAGAGTGAAACAAAAATCACAAACATTTGTCTTTGCCCGCGCAACATCCACGGTCCACATAAGCAGTAGTCTCACCGCCCTTGTACCACTGGGACCTCCCTTTAATAGCTAGGAAGACTAGGAGCCGCTCACTCCAGACAACCCTTAACACACATTCAACCTTCGGGACTGAAATACAGTTCTCCCCATTTAATGCAGAGAATTGAGTGCTGACTCTATGTTCAGAACACAAGCTGTCAGCCTATAATTTAAGATGCCTTTTTTCACCCAGGTTCCACCTGCCCCCCTCAAAGAGCCCAATTCTACCACCAACAGCATTGAAACAGCTCCTCCGTGGTGCAAAATGAAGGTAGGCAGCTACATCGGGTGAACAAACTGCTGAACTTGGCACCCAAAGGCCTGGCTCATAGTCTATCTACCGCCCTTTAGTTTTGTTTGTTTGGTTGGTTGTTGAGACAGAGTCTGACTTTGTTGCCCTTGGTAGAGTGCTGTGGCCTCATAGCTCACAGCAACCTCAAACTCTTGGGCTCAAGTGATTTTCTTGCCTCAGCCTCCTGAGTAGCTGGGACTACAGGCACCCACCACAACACCTGGCTATTTTTAGAGGCAGGGTCCTACTCTGCCTCAGGCTGGTCTCAAACTCCTGAGCTCAAGAGTTTGAGTCTCTCCGAGTGCTCGGATTATAGGAGTGAGCCACTGCAGCCAGCTATCTACTGCCCTTTGGACATAGGTAAGTCATCAGCTCAGCCTCCATTTCTTAATTTGTAAAATGGGCAAAGCCATACCCCACTGAGCCAAATAATATAATGTATGTAAATTATAAATCACGCCATGAATGTAACACAATCCACATAAATTGAAAACACTCCACAAATGTAAGGTTTGCCAAGTTCTTGGCAAGGAGTAAAATAGGAAAATTGGGTATCATGAAGTTCCTCACAAATGTTTACTGAACCCACATTCAATTCTGTGCATGAGGCTGAGATGCTTCTCAACTTCAGAGAAGGGGCCAGGCTGACACTGACAGTGGTGCTGCTCACAGGGGGTCTGTGGGGCCCACACAGCATCTGGGGGCTTGTTAGAAACAGAAATTCACGGACCTCCTTCCAGACCTCCTGAGTCAAATTCTCTGGGGGTGTGGCTCCCTGATCTGTAGACTAATGAGACCTCCAGGTGGTTGTCACCATTCCCAGGCCTTCCAGCCTACCATACTTTAAGATAGTCAAAATCACTGCTTTAAATCCAACTTTATCAAGTAGATTATTAGCACACATAATAGGATGCAAAAAACCCTTCAAGTTTAAACTTGACCCCAGGTAAGAGTGGACCATTGCCAGCCCTGTGGCCAGGGCAGTTGGGGAATCCCTCCCTGTGAGAAGCTGAGCTGTGTTGAGCTTGATAGGTTGGAGAGAATTTAGTGAAGGGCCTGGTGGGGGAGGCACCGACCCGTGGGGTCTCGACTGCTCGGGGAGCTAAGTCTGGCCCCCCAACTGATGACACGTGGCTAAGTGTTGTTGCAAGAATTAAGGGAGATAATATATATAAAGCTCATGGTAAGTGTTCAATTAGCTACTGTCATCGTCATCATTATTCTCGCCACAGCCTCCACACCTCCAGCACGGGCCGTGTCCATGCACATCTGTCTGAGTCAACTTCTCTTCCCCTTCATGTGTACCCATGTTGAGAAAGAGGTCAGGAAAGGGCATGTGCATGTTTTAAAACAGGCCCTTTGATCATTCGCAGAAACGCCTATCGTCAATAGGGAACCTCAGAGGGAAACTGGGGTCCTGTTTTGTGCCCTCCAGGCCTCTGCTAACATTGACCCCATCATCAAAGGGATCGTGGTAAACCAACTGCAAACCAAACCAAACGGGTTTCTGAGATGAGAAGTGATTCAGGGTGGATAGCAGCTCATTAAAAAAAAAAGGCATTTGCTAATGAGTGTAGAAAACGCTGCAAACGAAAGAGACCCACTCTATTATGATGGTCCCAGAGTTGCTCAAACCTGATTTTGCAACAGCAAGGGGAGAATAAAAATGTCTAGGGCTGGTTGTCCTCTGCGCAGAGACAGGATAATCTTGGAGAAACATTTTACGGTGTATCGCTTAAAGAAAAGTGCATTAGTCTTTCCTGAAAAAACATTTGGTTGACCTTGAAAATAAAAGCATTCATGAGAAGTATGAGCAGAAGTTTTCATTATTCCTTAAGCCCTCGATTCAGAGAGACAAAAAATTCCACCCTCCACTGCAGCGCCACAATGCCAAGTTGCCAAGCAACTGATCTTTTATGGTGAATCGCCACGGAGACTGATGTAAACAAAATCATAAATCCCATTACCCTGCTAAATACTGGGTCTGGGTTAGAAAAGGAGCAAAAGAGCTGCTTTTCAGGTTAAAAGAGATAATATGAAACGGTGAGTGGCAAGATTTTAGTCAGAGTAAATTGTCATGGGTGAGACTGTAATTAATGTAGCTCTTTTTTCTTTCAATGGCCAACTGCCCCTGATTTTCCTGTATCAAGGAAAGCAGTCAGAGTGGGAAGAGTCATTTCCAGCTGAAAAATTAACTCCAGAACCCCCGGGGCCCAGGCCCAGCAACCGAAGAACCGGTTCATTGTGGTTCCTCCCAGCCGCCTTCATGCGGACCTTCCGAGTCAGTCAGTGGTCACTCAGGAATCAGCTCCTAGAAGGGGACTCTTGGAAACGACGTGTACACTTTACCTCCCTTTCAGATGAAGGGAAAGAAAAATGAGATTTATGGAGCCGTCTCAATGGCAGACACTGTGGGAGATGATCGATAATTTGTTATATGTCATTTCATTCTCATGACTCTCCTGTGAGGTTGACACTACTGTTCCTATTGAACAGACAGGAGACTGCGGGCGTGGGGTGAAGACATCTTATCACAGTCACACAGTGAGTGACTGGAGGAAGGGTGATTCCACCTTCAAAGTTGAATTAAAGACTCAGCATCCCACCAGCTTGGACCTAATGCCCTCTTCACGTAGAGGCCTCTACCCTAAAGTGAGCAGCAAATCCTCACATCAGGGACATCGACAGCTCAGGTCGTGGTTCCATTAGAATGACACAGGGCTGTTCAGAGGTGCGCTCGAAAGTGTCTAATGACAGGTTGGTGGAGGAGGGCCTCTGGGTTCTGTGATACAGATACTCCCCTCTGCCAGATCTCAAGCTGTCCTGAGCTGGGCATCCTTAGTGCTACCCTGGCCAGCCCCAGACCAGTAAAACTGGAATTCCTAGAGGTGGGGTCCAAATCTTGGTATTTTTAAAGAGTAGGACCTAAGGTTTGAGAACTGCTGGGTATTTCATATTTCGGGGCCTGTTGGCCTTTTTGGCTTTGTCCTGGTCAGAAAGTACTGGGCTCTGGAATTAAACCCTGGCCAGCAGATCTGCGCTGGGAAGACTCTCCAATCCTTCCTGAGTGTGGCCAGTATCAAAGCCAGGCGTGGGCAGCAGCAGTATCCACATCCCATCACCATTCTCTTAAGGTGCCTTCTCCCCCATCCCAGGTCCTAATGATTCTAGCACAAGGACCCGGGACAGATATACCCCATCTGAAGAGTTCAGCAACCGCTCAGTTGGGTCCATTGTGCAGCATGAGGAAGGAGATGTCACCAGCACCATTGGCCACATCTCCCAGTGTTTCCAGATAGGACACAAATGTGGATTTTTGCGTGAACTCTTCCTGTTTGGGCAACTAGTTCAAGTTCTCAAACCTGCAGGCCAACCAAAATCATCCCACTCTGCAATGCCTGCATCTAGATCAGCAGTTCTTAACCTTCTTAAGGCCGTAATGTATTTTCATTGTTAAAAAGGGGGTCACAACCCACAGTTTGAGAACCGCTGATCTAGATGCTTCGGGAGTCCCCCTCCCTAGGACCTCTGAAGAAATGGGGTTCCTCTCAGGAGCCCAGTGGAATGCAGAGTTAGCCAAGGTCCGAGAGTAGCAGTGTTCCCAGGAAGTGCCAAGGACATGCAGCCCTGCACAGGCAAGTGCTCTCTCCCACCTGTCCCCAGTCCCAGGGCTCACAGCATCCAGAGGTCTCACCAGGGCATCAGTGAGCAAGGGGAGGCCCCTGCTCTGGGAGCCTGCAGCAGACCTTCAAATGAGCATCCCAGTGCTAGTACCTTATTTGGGGGAAATTCCAAACACCAGTGCAGTGTGGGAAGACAGAAGGAAAACAATTAAAAGTATGTTTCCAAGCCAGTTACCACAGAAGGCCACTGGAGTACCATGGGAACTCTGGGGACAGTGCAGAGCACCCCTCAGAGTTACCCCAACCAAGAGGCAAGAAGCTGGGCCATTTATCCAACATCTTGTCTGACATTGGTGAGAGCTACTTCTAGGACATTAACTTTATGATACTTTCAGCTGGCCCTGAACTCAGGCCAAGCATCTTTCAAGGCTAGAAAAGTTCTCACAGGTGTTTGGGGCAGGCATAGCACAGGCTACAAAGGGGAACAGGAACCCAAGCACTGTGCCAAAACCAGAAAGCTGGAGAAGTAGCTCGCAGTGGGGGACATGGAGTAAGGGGACATCAAGTCACAAGATGGAGAAAGGAGCCAGTGCACAGCAGAAGAGACAGGTACTGTGGAGTTGGAGGACATGGCCTCCCCATTCAGGCAGACAGTGGCACTCAGCCTCTGATTTCCAGCCCTACCCTTCTCTGGCTCCCTAGGTGGGCTTTCAGGTGGCCCAGGATTCAGTACCTGAGAGAGGGTCTATAAAAGGTAAGACCCAGGGAAAATTGTCAAGCAGCCAAATGTGCCTTTAGGGCCTCACCTACTGCTTTCTTTGGAAACTCCAGCCCCTGCACCCAGGGTGCTCCAGCTAGTTGAAGGGCCAGGATGACCAGAGGGAACCACCCATTGTGTCAGGAGCAACAGGAACCCCTCAGAGAATGTGAACACTTGTCACAGATCAGGTCTGAGAATCACAGGATGAAACATGTAAGGATTTTACCAGGGCAAATGGCTGGATAGAAAGTAGATGGAGAGCTGGAGGAGGCTGAGAGAGCCCCAGAGGAAATGCCCAAGCTCACCAAGGGGGAAGGAAAGGAGGGTGGGGCGGAAGCATCCTAGACACTGCCACTGTGCAGGGGAAGGAGGCTCAGCATTGCCCTTGGGTGTCCTCGCGACAAAGTCAGCTCTAAACACCTGTCTCTCAGGACAAGTCCACCACTGAGCCGCATTACCTGGGAACGGCCTGCAGGAAGCTTGAGCTTGGTGCAAACATCTGCCATTCATTGATCCATTTCAGAGTCCAGCAGAGCAGGACTTTGGCTGATTACACTCACCCCTCTCCCTTCTGGAGAATCCCCAGAAATACTGGGAAGGGCACTGGATTTCCCACAGTTTGGGGGGATAAGGGCTCAAATTATTTTAATTCAGAGTTGAAGAAGAAAGGATAATTCAAATGTATAAATAGAAATGATACAAATATCTACATTATGGGGGTAAGTAATAATTTTTCCTTAACCTTTCTTATATTTATAAATTATCTTATAACAAGCATTCATTGCATTTGTAACTGGTGATAGGAGGTATAATAACTATTGTTGATGTCCACTTGATCTTAAGATATTTATCAAGCCAGTGAGTGTATGTAACCACACACAGCCTCACTCTCCGCACCCTGAACAGACGCCCCTTTGCCTGTAGTTTCCCCACCATCTACCTCTCCAGTGACTGACTGACCTGGGATTAGGAAAGGGGGCCCTACCCTAAGCTGAGACCAGAGCTGTGGTGCAATTCAAGTTCCAGAGACCCCTCCTATGGGGTCAACAGAGGCCACACCCTAGGACCGGAGATTTTTTTTTTAAACTTTTGCATAGACTCTCTTGTGTTTTTCTCAGGTTTACACCCCTTGGCTTGCTGAACAATTTGTTGGTGCTGCCGAGCAAGTCTTGATTTTCAACTTCCCAGGCTTACTTCTTGAAATAAAAGATGACTTTATTTTAGGAGTGGTAAATTCAAATTCTCCTGGAACAAGATAGTTAATATGAATATATAGGCTAACCTGTGGGCCAAAAGCAGTGGCTTATGCCTGCAATCCCAGCATTTTTGGAGGCCAAAGAGGGAGGATCACTTAAGACCAGCCTGGGCAGCACAGCAAGACTCTATCTCTCAAAAAAAAATTTTTTTTTAATTAGCCAGTCGTGGTTCATCATACCAAGGGGCCAAAAAAAAATGGAGAGGGGGGCAACTGGTGGGGACCAAAGATTTCCTCTAAAAGGGGTGGCACTGACAGCTGCCATGTGGGAGTGTGGACTGCAATTATTAGGTCTTCTGGAGATTTAGGACATTCCAAAAATTCAGATTTTTTTGTGACATTTCCTGACTTTTAAACATTGGCTCAGATTTTCCTAAAAACCCTCTGTTGGCCAAGCAAAACACGTTTGTGACTGAGTTTGGCCCCTGGGCTGTCATTTCTAGTCCTTTATTTTCTTGAACAAGTTGGGAAAAAGAAAAAAAAAAATTCCCTTTACCACCGACTCTCACATGCACCCTGATAAAGGGGCCATTTCTTTGCCATTGTCTCCATCTCTTAACCCATCCTGACTGGAAACCTCAACCAAAAATCTGATGGGACTCTGATCCATATGAAGAGAATTCAAAACACAAACTCCATCTATGTTTTCAAGACAGACTTCAGAGGATCTGCTGGCCTCTTTGCGTCTCCCTGAACAATGACGTTCTTCTAGGTTGTTCTTATGCCCAGAACTTGGCACTTACTCTCCCCCCCAGCTTTGGGGTGCTAGCATCTGCTTGTGAAGTGGTTGGAGAATTAAGCATCATGGTGCAAAGGAAGAGCTGAGCACAGGGCCCAGGTGCGGTGATGGGGAGTGGATGCCACCTTCACGCTGCCAGTGGTGGCCTGGCAGAGCTGGGCTCACCACCAAGCCCTGGTGCAGTTCTCCAGCAGCAGATGGGGGAGGGCACGAGGGTTAACCAGGATGCTCTTTCCTTAAGCAATCCAGCTCATCTGTTCATTTGACAAGTGTTCAGGATATTTGAGTGAAGACCTAAAAGAAGAGACTGAGCCACCTGTCCCTTTGGGGAAAGAAGGGCATTTGAGGCAGCAGGAATAATGGTAGGAAGACACAAAGGTGAGAGCAAGCAGAGGGGCTCCTGAACAACAAGGACACCAGGGAGCTGAGGGACGCCAGCAGGGGAGACAGAAGGAGCCAAAGGCAAAGAGCAAGTGCTATCTTGTATGTGGCAGAGTAAGAACTTCATCTCCAAGGAGTGAAATGAGAAGCAGAGCCCAGAGCCCTGGCGTGTCTAATTTGCATTCCCGCAGCATCGTGCTGGCCACTGCATTGAGACTAGATGGAGAGGGCTAAGTCTAAGCAGGAAGGTCTGTTAGGCAGCTACTGAAAAATCCAGGGCCCTGCTGGAAGTGCTGGAGACTGCATGATTTGCTGACAGACTGAACAGAGGGAATGAAAGAATGGGAGAAGTCACAATGACGCCTTGGTTTTTCACCTGAGCTAGTGGAAGGATGGAGTTTCTATTCGTTAATATGGAAAGAGGGAAAGAAATTATTTGGGGGGATGGCGATCAGTTCAATTCTAGACACGTTTAGTGGGTGATGATTATTATACATCTCAGCTGAAGATATATAGAAGGGGTGTTCAACCTGCAGCCCCATGGCTGTGGATGTGGTCCAACACAAAATTGTAAACTTACTGAAAACATTCTGAAATGTTTTTTCTTTTTGCTGATCTTTTTGCGGAACTCGTTTGCATGGTTCTCGAGCATGAATTTTGTAGATGACAACCTCGTATCACAATGTCACGTAAAATATGCGTACACCGGCTCTGGCTATTGTACGCATGCGTGGCTGCAGTTTTGCGGCAGTGCAGCTTCCAGTGTGTCATCCCCCAAGCTCAGTCGAACTGACACCATCACACGTTACATGTGCTCCTGGTGACTTGGCAAGGCAGCAATTATCAATATTTCAACCTACCATTCCAACATTAGGTGTTTAATGTTATCTGAAGTCAGGCAGGCATTCTAATTTGATTATTAAGGCCACTTCCACCCCTCGGCAGGGCCCCAGCACATGGCCCACTGTGCTTTACCTTCAGTCTCTGCCTTGCCCTGCAGCGGCGGCCAAGACATGGAAGGGTCCAAACCTTGCTTTCTATTTTCCTGTCAAACAATTTACATGATAAAAGTATTATTATCTACTATTTTTTAATCCCAACATATCAAAAGAAAATACCACCCAAAAAATAGAAAAATTAAGGACAAAGGAAGATTATTCAATGAAAAGTGGACAGATGATTACCTTGTTGTCAAGGCAAAATAGTAAAGGCACTTTGCTTAATTTGTAGGGAATGAATGCAAGTTTTTGAAGACTATAATTTGGAAAGGTATCATATGCAAAAACACCCTTCCAGATTTGATGCCTATGAAGGATTATGTCACACGGACAAAATGGTGGAACTGGAAAAAAGTCTGTCTTCTCAACAAAAATTTCTTTTAAGTTACAACTCAGATGTATTCCATTTTTTAAAAGCTAGTTGTGGTACCAAAAAAGTTTTTAATAGCAAAAATATTAAAACTGTTTACTGAGTTTATTAAGCAATGTATGGGAAGCATGGTCCAAACCTTGCTTTCTATTGCCCTGAAAGAAAGGGGAATATTTCTCAAATCAATTTGTCTCATCAGACTATAGCCAGGTGAATTGACAAAAATTGGAAAACTGATCAAAAGAAGTTTGGAGAGTAAAGCTGCTCATTTTAAATTTTATCGTTTGGTGATGAATGCAGCACTGATGCTACAAATACAGCTCCACTTGCCATTTGTATTAGAGGTATTCATGACGAATATAATGTCACTGAAGAAATGGCTTCTTTAGTGCCATAAAAGACACAACTAACTCAAGAGATTTTTATGAAGCAGTAAAAAATATGTTAAAGCAACTATCTTTGTCTATCGTCAACCTATCTGAACAGTTGCTGACGGTGCCCCAGCAATGGTAGGTAAAAGAGAAGGACTTATAAAATTAAGAGAAGTCAGTGCAATCGCCACCCCAAACTCACATCTAATGAAGTATCACTGCACAGTACATCAAGAAAATTTATGTGCAAAAGGTTTAAAAATGGGTTACATGCAAATCGTCATCAAGACTGGGAATTGCATCAGAGCCAAAGGATTGAATCATTGCCAATTCCAGGAATTCCTTCAAAGTATGGATGCTGAGTATGGTGACATCATTTAATTTTTGAAAGCAAGATGGCTAAGTCAAGGCCAAATGTTAAAAAGATTTTATGATTGGTGACATGTTATCAAGTTGTTTATGATATCAAAAACCAAATTTGTGCCAGAACCTGATGATCAAAACCGGTTTACAGGTTTAGCATTTTTACTAGATTGAACCACTCATTTAAATGAGTTAGACATGCATCTTCAAGGTGGAAACCAACTGATCAATACAATGTCATAGTACAACAGTATAGGAATACGAACTGTAATTGTGTTTCAAAGGAAACAGAAATTATGGCAAATTCAAATTAAGACAAATAATTTTATGCATTTTGACATGTTGGCCTAAACACTGTCCCGTGAACAGTGAAAAATATGCAGCTTTGCTTTTTGATTTGATATAAGAACCTGAAAACAGATTTGAGATTTCCAGGAAAACAATCGATATTGCAATTTCATTTTCTGTAAACATAAAAATGTTACCTGCCAGTTTTCAATTGGAATGCATAGAGCTCCAATCTGACAATCGATTTAATAAAAATTTGATTATGTGGCTCGGTGCCTGTGGCTCAATCAGCTGGGGCGCCAGCCACGTACACCTAAGGTGGCGGGTTCGAATCCCCAGCCCGGCCCGCCAAACAACAATAATGGCTGCAACCAAAAAATGGCCAGGCGTTGTGGCGGGCGCCTGTGGTCCCAGCTACTTGGGAGGCAGAGGCAGGAGACTCGCTTGAGCCCAGGAGTTGGAGGTTGCTATGAGCTGTGATGCCA
>CAUYQV010114739.1:0-20253 GCA_963574575.1 Galagoides demidoff
GCCTGTAGTCCCAGCTACTTGGGAGGCTGAGGCAGGAGACTCGCTTGAGCCCAGGAGTTGGAGGTTGCTGTGAGCTGTGATGCCACGGCACTCTACCCAGGGGGACAGCTTGAGGCTCTGTCTCAAAAAAAAAAAAAAAAAAGAAATTGTGATGCTTTAACATTTACTAAAGTGCAAACACTATGCCTTGTCTCCTTTCCAAAGCCTGGGGAGTTAAAGGCTGCATTTCTCATAAGAGAAAATGTAGGCAGCATTAAATTAGGGTGCATTAGAAAGTTAAGTGGTAGAGCCCCCAACTCCAAACCAGGTCAGATTTTAGCTGCTTTTCCAACAAAAACAAAAAATGAGTAACTGTGTCACATAATGGACACGTTAATTTGCTTTACTATAGTAATCTTCTTACTATATGTGTGTATACCCGTAACATTATGTTGTATACCTTGAATATACACCATAAAAATTTTATTAAAAAAAAACAAAACAGGCTGGGGTGGTCCAAAGCCTGTTCTCCTCTCTGTGTCATGCTGTATCCAAATCCTACTCCCTGCCGCTAAAAAACTAGTTTGCTCTTTGTCTCATCCTGTTCCTGTCCCACGTCAACCACTCCTGAAACAATTTGAAGGCAGACTCAGGTTTCACGGGCACAAGTCTTTCCAGTCATACAGTTATAATTCTTGGAAATTGATGAATGGGCTTTAAAAAATCTGATTACATACAACAATATGCTCAAAACATCCTTCCTAATTGCTTTCTGGAGCTAAAGCTGAAGCTGATATATCAACATGCTCCCTAATCAGCTTAGCAAATTAGTGCTTATGGAGTTTAATATTTTAAAAGCATAGCCTTCTATTCAAATTAGTAAATGGTTCACAATCACGTCCAGGGACCTAGTAGTACTCTTTCCGTGTGATGACTCTATAATTGCAAGTTAAGTATCTTTTTCATGTTCAGTCTGGTGAGACACTTTCCATTATAACATGGGCAGAAACACCAAAATTTTATGAGATTATTGTGGGATAAATCACCCGAGCTTTAACACTGCTACATAAATTATTGAAGAAATTTGGGGAGAGAGAAAAGGAGGAATTTAAAAACAAACATTGCATCATTTTCTTGCTGTTCTTGATGAAGAATTTCACCACCCTAGAAAGCCTCAATCAAAGTCAAGCACTAGGGTGACAGATTCATGACAAAGACGTGAAAATAGACTCAGTTCAAACAATACTGAAAGACAAAAACTTTGTTAATGAAGTATAATAATTTAAAAATAATTACTATTGTTTTCTGTAAACCAAAAGCGTGAAGAAATTCACTATGCTTTGCTCTCTTTTAAGTAGATGCCTGGGACATAAAAATTTAATAAGATTTGGGATACGAGGCTAAATAAACCAGTTGGGTGTGTCAGATATGATGGAACCGGGAGTTAACCTAGGATGCTCCGCAGAACCAACACCCCGGGCCCTGGTGCACCTGATTCCTGAAGGTTTATGCTATAATTGTTAAGGCTGGAGAACAGGGTAAGGTGAGGAGGTGAAGGTACTGGGGAGGAGAACCCTAGTTCAGCACTTACTACAAGCAAACTCGAGCCAGTGAGTGGTCAAACAGTAAACAAAAAGGCAGAGGGCCCACCAAAGGTTCAGAGAAACACTTGAGGCTCTCTGCAATGTCCTTCAACCCTGTCTATCTCACGGCACACTTGAGCCAATAGTTAAACTTCTACAGCACAGTTAAATTATGTTGATCCAAAAAAGAGTAAAAAAAAAAAAAACTTACTGTGCTTTGAACTTCTTTTGAAAATGATTTAATTAATGATCTTTAAAAACGTTCACAGCACAGTGGTTGAAAATCGTGGCTCTGTGCATTTGTGTTCCCTGATGGAGACGACCTACATCCATTCCCAACCTCAAGTCACTCAGCAAGGATTAGGATTTTAGAGAAAGCTCAATTTCCGTTTTGCTTGTTAGGTGGGGTGGGTCTCACAGAGAATAACAGGTTTGAAAAACTTCAGTAAGAGCTTTCCACTTTCTTCTACTAAAATCAACTGGTAGAATTTGCTTCTGGGCTCTAGTTTGAAAAAGCTACAATGACTAATTTTCATTCATTTGGTGATAATGACATTCTAAGAATCTGTTCCATGTTCCATTTACATAAAAAGGAAACTATCTAGTAATTTCTTCTTTCACAACTGCAGGTAATTTATACATTCCCATAGAGATATTTACCTACTACTTCCAAGGTTGTTGTGACATTTGCCGATCCAAAAGTATTATTGGCATAACACGTGAACACTCCGGAATCGTTAACTCTGGCTGAGCTGACAGTCAGCGTCTCCTGACGCTCGTAATTGAAGTCACCATGATGCCAGCTATTCTGTTTTACCTGTGCTTTAGTCTGCTGGTTTCAGAAGAAGAGAAAAAAAAAATCAAAGATTACCATATAATTTATATTCAGGATCTTTCCTAGATAAATTAAAAATAGCAGCAATTAACTTCTCCATATTGGCTTTCATTATACACTACTTAAGTAAGAATAATAAAACATCATGACAAGTCACTGGAACACTTCATATTACAGGATTATACTGAAAGACAGTATGACTGGGAAAAATATTAAATCTCATTTCTTAACCAGGGTAGGTACACGTATAATTCCAAATTCTCTACAGTGCTAAATTTTAAAAGTTACCTTATATGAAATAGGATGGAATCCTGGTATTTTATGAGTCAGCACGCTTATGTCACCTTCTGTTACACTATCTCTTTCTAATTCTGTATCTCAATGATTCAAAGAAAACACATTGTTGATAACAACAATATCCTATGTATTTTATTAAAATTTATTATCAGTGGGAATGAAATTAGAATCACGATGTCTACGAATAACTTGGAAATTCATCCGATAGTTCTTACCCAGCAGAATTCCGGCATCTACTGGAGAGAGTTCCAAGGTATATGAGACATCTAAGACCAAACCCAAAATTATTACTTAAGTAATCAGCTGAAGAGGAAAAGTTGTGAATTTATCCTTGCCATATCAGCAACCCTTTCTCACTATTTGTCTGGAGATAATTCTTGTATTTAAAATGTAGTGAGTGGTTCATCGCCTGTGGCTCAGCAGCCCTAGACAGGCCATATACACCAGAGCTGGCGGGTTCGAACCTGGCCTGGGTCTGCCAAACAACAATGACAACTCCAACAACAACAAAAATAGCCGGGCGTTATGCTGGGCACCTGTAAGTCCCAGCTACTTGGGAGGCTAAGGCAAGAGAATCACCTAAGCCCAAGAGTTTGAAATTGCTGGGAGCTATGACACCAAGGCACTCTACCCAGGGTGACATAGTGAGACTCTGTCTTGGAAAAAAAAAATGTCATGAGGAAACCATGATACAAATTATAGAAGCTCTCTGAAAAGATGAAATACAGCTTTTTACCTCTTTTGCAATGTACGCACATCGCTATTACAATGAGGGAAAATCAACCAAAAAAGGATAACAAGTGGGAGCTGGGATTGACAGGGAATGAGATCATTGGGGTCCACCGGCCTGCCAGTGAGGCACCCACAGCACCAGGCTGTCTGATGGTGTCAGAACCCGCCTTCTGCAAAGCGGGTTGGAAGGGACATTCATAACCTCTGATCTATTCCAGCAAATTTATCTCAAGGAAATTACTGAACAGAAAACAAAAGCTACAAGATGTTGACTGCTGTGAAAACTCAGAAATGACCTATACCAGGTATAGGTAGCAATAAGAATTATGACTATGAATTACTTAAAAAGCACAAATTTAGTGTACAGTAAAATTGTAACCCTGTGATTATACACACGGGGGAAAAAAGAAAAGAAATACTAAAAAAAACCCCACATTCTTTATTACAATGGTAAGGATGAGCCACTTCTGGCTACTGAGCATCAGAAAGGTGGTCGTCCAAATCAAGTTTGGTATAAAGGTATAATATGTCTCCAATTTTGAATATTCAGTATAAAAAAATGAGATATCTCACAATAACTTTGATGTTAATTGAGTGACGAAATGGTAATGTTTTGTATATATTGGGTCAAACAAAATATATTATTAAAATCAACTTTACCTTTTCATTTTTTGTAACATGCTTACTAGAAAATTAAAAATTACATCTCGGGTTCATGTTCTTTTTCTGTTACATAGCATGGGTATTAATAATGGTGGAATTATGCCTAGTTCTCTTCTGTAAATGTTATTTTATTTTTAGGAATATTTTTACATGAGAATAAAAACACACATGGCTCAGCGCCTATGGCTCAACTGGCTAAGGTGCCAGCCATATACAGCTGAGCTGGCGGGTTCGAATCCAGCCCAGACCCGCCAAACAACAATGACAGCTGCAACCAAAAAATAGCCGGGCGTTGTGGCGGGCACCTGTAGTCCCAACTACTTGGGAGGCTGAGGCAGGAGAATCGCTTGGGCCCAGGAGTTGGAGTTTGCTGTGAGCTGTGAGCTGTGATGCCACGGTACTCTACCCAGGGCGATAGCTTGAGGCTCTGTCTCAAAAAATAAAAAAATAAAAACACACAAAAATTGACTGTCCAAGTTAAATGTTTCAAAATAAAAAGAAGAGAAATCTGCTTTGCTGTTAACTCACTGTGAGACCTTGGGCACGTAAGGACAGTGGTAGTCCTGGCTTTTGTTTCTAAAGGGTCTGAGGGAACAGAAGTGTCTTTACCGGCTTTTCCAATTTGCAATACTGTGTAGAATCCCTCTTTCTAAGGGATTCTTTTAATAACTGGCGGAACTCTCCCATTTCACAGCCTAAGATTAATTGTAAAGAGGACACAGGTGAAGTGAGGTTTTTCACATTGCCCTTTCCCGGTTCAGTTTTGCAGGCTTCTCCTTTGTTTTTCTTTTTTAAAATTTAGAATTTTATTTATTTCTTAAAATTTCAAAGTATTGTGGGGGTATAAATATCTTTGGTTACATAGGTCACTTTTATAATGCTTGACTCCTGGGTACAGCTGTGCCCCTTCTCCTGATAATGTTCAATGTACTCATTAGGTGGGTTTTCACTGAGATGCACAGATAACGTGCCTAATTCTAGGTTTGAAACATCTGCCTTCTAGTTCTTTCACACACACAAGCGTTCACAGTAACACCTTAAACAAGAACACTGAACTTGGGTCCGTGCCAGAAGAAAGGGCTTGGGCCCAACTGATGCGGTAGCAACACCCAAGCCCCAAGACCATCATTTAGGGTACTGTCAGGGATCATAATTAAAAGCAAGTAAGAATGCTAGGGTTTAGAAGCATTTGAAAAGCTAACCAGATTAACAGCATTGATAAACCCCAAGACTCTCTTGTATTTGAACAAAAAAAATGCAACAACTCTAAAAGGTCATTTTACCCTCATTGTGAATTAAATTTATTCCAAATAGAATCAAATATTATGGAGTTTTAAAATAATTTAATACTACTAACAGTACTCCAAATTAAGTCAAAAGATATCAATAAAAGATTCATGGGGGAAGCCTGGCAGAGGGCCACAAGCCCCATCTGCAAGTCACACATGACATACTGTCTGCACGTGACTTGGTTTTCCTTAACCCTTGGAGGTGCACACTGGGATTTCCCCAAAGGGCTCCTAGCACTGAAGGCTTATCTGCCAGCGCCAGTGGATTAATTGGGAATGGCATGCAGGGCTCCTGGGAAAAACGGTTCAGAACAAAACTGCCTGGGGCAATTTAATTTCTCATCTCAAAAAGGCTAATTTTCAAGTTCTACAGAGGCTCAAATGCACACACAGTCTAAATTGTTCTCTCATCTGAAATCAAGGATTATAGAAAGCCAATTAATATGGGATTGCATTTGGTAAGGTTAGCCAAAATCCATACGTAAACTCTTATTTTTATTACATTATATGACAGGGAAACTGAAACGTGTTTCTCTGAACCATTGGTTTGAAAGAACAAGTCTACGGTATGATCCATTCTCCCGTCAATGGCAGGCTTCATTTAACAAGCCGCCATCCATCACAGGCCCACATCAGCCCCATCAGAGTCTTCCCATTAGGGTCAACGCCATGGTTGTTTAGCAAAGAATTTTTTAAACAGGCATGAAATTGCCAATGTTGAGTATGGGTCATGAGGGGGAGAAGGAGCGGGAGAAGGGAAACATAGTATTTATTTTTCCCAATGTATTGCAAGCCATGTGCTAGGAAGAAAAAAATCACTGGATGGCCAAGATTTCCCAAATTAAAAAAAAAAAAAAAATCACTGAAAATTCCATTAATGGGAATTTTAAAGCAAAATATTAGGGAAATTAAGATAGTTTGAATACCCTGCTATTAATATGAGTATTTAGAGCAGCGGTTCTCAAACTGTGGGTCACGACCCCTTTGGACTGTATTAAAGGTTCAGAGCATTAGGAAGGTGGAGAACCACTGATTTAGAGAACTGGCTACAGTTTATTTAATTTAAAAAAACACCCAACTCCATATCTGAGATAAAGTAGGCATTCCATACCCATTGTTAAATGAGTAAGAACCTAAACGTGCTGAGTATTTCAGACTGAAAATAATCATTTTATTACTAGCAACTCAAACAAATAGAAACTGTTAGCAATTTAATCTCAAGTGACCAGCTTGAAAAGAGGTCAGATCCACCCCAAAAGCAGCCCCTGTCTCAAATGGACAGGCCATTTTCTGGAAGAGAAGAGCTTTCTGGCTAATATCTGAGTCTGTTCATTTTCTTCATGTATCTTTGAAAAAAATTGACAACTCTTTATAATATTTTAAATGATCAGTACTAGTAATAGCTTTAAATCAAGGTATTTACACAATCAACTTTTTTTTTTAAATTTTCCTGTTAAAGGAAAGAGCCTGATAAACATGAATCTGGAATTCTCTCTTCAACTTTCTCAAAATAAATTTATGTCTCTTACAGACATAACAGTAGAGTCACTCCCAGGACAGACTCTTAAAAAAAAAAAATCCTGGGTGGCACCTGCGGCTCAAAGGAGTAGGGCGCAGGCCCCATATAGCAGAGGTGGCAGGTGCAAACCTGGCCCTGGCCAAAAACTACAAAAAAAAAACCTTAAAATTTCCTACAGAAAGCGAGAACACAGAAAAGAATGTAACAATTCACTCACCTGACCACTAGTAGTCCCCTATCCACACGGAGTCCACAGACCTGGACACGTCTTTTGTTGATGTAACAATTCACTCACCTGACCACTGTCCCCTATCCACACGGAGTCCACAGAACTGGACATATCTTTTACTGATGTAACAAGTCACTCACCTGACCACTGTCCCCTATCCACATGGAGTCCACAGAACTGGACACGTCTTTTATCGTGCATGTCACTGTGAATTCTTCCCCTTCTCGAAGAAGGGATCTTGTTTTGGACACAGACACAACTGGGATAGCTTTGAAGGCTAGAATAAAAAAGAAATATGGCCTTCAAATAATAGGTTCTACTATAGCATGAAATTCTGACTTCCATTTCTCAGTACAGCTTATCTGTCACCTTTTAAATAAAATACAAAGTGTGGCACTAACCTACCTCACCTGAATTACTTGTGTGTCTGAAGAAACGATTAAACCATGTACCTGTCAAATAAATTCATTAATATTGAGTGAAAAAGACAGGGTTGGTCCCTAGGAGATCATAATGCTGCTAGAAAATGCTTCCTCAAAACAGGTAGAAACCCAGCACAGGGCATGGTGTCATGGGGATGTGACCTACAAGTTACTGCATTCTTTTAACCGAATAGGCATCCTTCCCATGTACTGTGAAAATACCACCTTGCTTGCTTCTGAAAATCCCAAGTTTTAAAAAGTCAAATTTTCCTTAGTTCCAATAAGTATACTTTGTCAAAAGCCTTAATAAAAACTATACTCAATAGCTGAATGCCAGCTGGTGTTGAATCAGGTGATCTCTGAGACATTAAACCTAGATTAGCTTCTAGCTAACTAAACATCCTAAGCAACACTACTGTAATAACAAGGTCCATAGTCAACTGGTACTTTCCTTCTCGGATCTCAAGCACTTTGAGAATGCATTGAAATTAATCAGCTGAAGAGAAAGTCAATTACCATGTCAATAGTAAATCAAAGATCACTTCTCAGACTTTTGGCTAAAGTCAAGTATAAATTAAAGAATGCATAATCTGTGTGTTTATCCTCTGTGTGTTTATCCTCGCAGCCAGCGTTATGAGTTTCTTTTGGATGGAATACTAGGGGCAATCATGACACTTTAGGGTAACCGAAGTCAGCCCAGTGTAAATGCCAGTCAACCAAGGGCAGGCAACCACCTCTGCTAGAGGGAGTCAAGGACACCACATGGGGTTGGGGCTGTAAAGAATTCACACGTAGGCTGGGCATGGTGGTCCACACTTATAATCCCAGCACTCTGGGAGTCTGAGGTGGGTAGATCGCCTGACCTCAAGAGTTCAAGCCCAGCCTGAGCAAGAGGGAGACTCCCCACCCCCTGTCTCTACTGAAAAACAAACAAATAAACAAAAAACTAGCCAGGCATTGTGGTGGGTACCTGTAGTCCCAGCTACTTGGGAGGCTGAGACAAGAGGATCACTTGAATCCAAGAGTTTGAGGTTGCTCAGAGCTATAAGGCCACAGTAATCTACCCAAGGCAACACTGTAAGACTCTGTCTCCAAAAAAAAAGAAAGAAAGAAGAAAAAGAATTCCCATGCAGATGACACTATTTTAAAGCTGGGGGATCGAATCAAGAGGCAGCTCCCAACTGACTACACTAAGGTGCACCAGGGAGAAGAGTGAAGGCTTCTTTAGAGGGCTGGACTCCCGACCCCCGGAGCAGAGTAAGGAAGAGCCAGTACCTGGCCGCACTTTCAGGATGAATTTGTCCGACAGCACTGGCTTGCCCTCCTGGTCAGCAGAGCAGTGCAGGCAGAGCCGGTGGTAGGCACGCTTCACGCTTCTGATCGTGATGCCAGCCTTGGGGTCAGGAACGAACCTCAGGTCCTTGGGAAGAGGTTTCCCCTGGCACCCTGTGAGGGAGTAGTTGGCCACCTCGGGGTCTGTCAGAGGACAGCGGACCAGCACATCAGTGTCTTCTTTCCCATACAAGAACCGGTCGACAAGGAAAAGCTTGGCCGGGTCTGTAAGCATATCAGAAATTAATAGTTTCAGCGGTGGGCACAGACACTGAAAACATTTCCAAAAGATCTAAAAGGTTGCCTTTTGTGACGAGCAGCCCAAATGGCTCGGGCTTTTTTTCTGTGTGAGCAAAAGCAAAATTTGCCCAAATAGTCTAACGAGTGAGACTGAGCATCAATTAGACATTTTCCATGTCTCAGGCAATAAGCTTGGACTATTACATGTTTTATGGTATTAAATCTTCAGAACACCCCTTACAGGGTCAGTATAAGATGGATATTATCATTATCACCATTTCAGAGCTAAAACTGAGGTCTCAAAAAAGCAACTCTCCTAAAGTGACATGACCTGGAAATGGCTGAGGGGAAATCAAACCAGGCCTGACTATAGCAAAATTTGAGCTTACAGCCCTGAGAACACAGTGGGACCTCCATAGCTGACCTGATTCTCTCAGACCTGACAGGCACCACAGTCCATATGGGCACCATAGCCCAGTTCCTCCGTGTGTTGACCAGTTTGTTATAGTCCTGTGGGTGGTCAACTTACAGAGGCCCCACTTTATTTTCTTACACATCACTTTTTTTCTGTAACAGGCAATATACTCCAAGGATCATCAGCAAAGAACTGACAATTGCCAGTAAGGGCAAGGAAAGACTTCCTTCCTTTGACCCCTCTGTGTGGGACCCTTTCTGGTCTCTAGCTTCCAGAGGTCAAAGCTTCTGAAGAGAATCTATACAACTCTTGCCGGGCCACTCAGTACAAATAACATGTGAGCCCCACTTTATTCATATTCTTTGAAAGAAATGTGTAAGTTAACTTCTGGAAATCAGGTAATTTCAGATGCAGGTAATTTCTTGTGAATGAGAGGGGACACCAGGGACAACCTGGGAAGGGCTCCCACTGGCTAGGACCTCAGAGGAGCAGAGACGAGCCTGGTTCTGTACATGCAACCTGCTGCCAGCCCCCCATGTGTGAGGACAGTACAGGGAGAGGTCAAGGCCAACAGATGACATTTAAAATCTGGTTTTCAACTGTCCTTTTCATCTACAAATCTGGTGCTCCACAAAAAATGAATTTGACAGCATTGAAACAGACTTCTGTTTTATCATTTACTTTTGACCAGTTTTGAAAAAAATGCTTGTTGGCTGGGTGCAGTGGCTCACACCTATAATCCTAGCCGCCTGGGAGGCTAAGGAGGAAGGACTGCTTGAGCTCAGGAGTTAGAGACACTGTCTATACTAAAAATAGGAAAAAATAGCTGGGCTTTGTGTCGGGCACCCACAGTCCCAGCTACTCTAGAGGCTGAGGCAGGAGGATCACTTGAGCCCAGGAACGTGAAGTTGCTGTGAGCTATGACAATGCCATGGCACTCTAGCCAGGGAGACAGAGAGACTCTGTTTCAAAGAAAAAAAGCTTTCCAAAATGAATTACATATCTCCCAGGTTTACTAATTTATTCTGCAGAGAGAGGTCAATTTCTTCTTAAACAAATCACCTCTCCACGGCTGAACTCTATGTGGTCAAGGCCATAATCGGTCATTTTCCCGTCTGGTTTTTCTCAGTCACTTGCTCCTCCAACAGTGCTCTTTCTTCTTTCATTGCTTAACAATAGATCACTCAACTATCCCAACATCTTAATGCAGTAATAACTGAGGATAGTTGTAAGTTTCACAAGATGACTTTCTCTATAAAGAAAGTCTGTGAGCTCTGTTAGAGCGACCTGGCTAATTCGGTCATTATTCGTATTTATTCTGTCACCATGATACTCATCACAGCGTGAGAATGGCAGAATACCTTCTTGAATGTCAAAGAACAGGGCAAGAGTTAGCTCCACAATCACAGAGCCAGCCCTGAGATGGAGCTGCAGCTCACCAGGGCATCTCTTTATAATCACAGAGCCAGCCCTGAGATGGAGCTGCAGCTCACCAGGGCCTCTCTTTACAGCCAGCCCTGAAATGGAGCTGCAGCTCACTAGGGCATCTCTACAATCACAGAGCCAGCCCTGAGATGGAGCTGCAGCTCACCAGGGCACCTCTTTACAGCCAGCTCTGAGAGGGAGTTGCACCTCACCAGGGCATCTCTTTATAATCACAGAGCCAGCCCTGAGATGGAGCTGCAGCTCACCAGGGCATCTCTTTACAGCCAGCCCTGAGAGGGAGTTGCACCTCACCAGGGCATCTCTGTTCAGCTGGTGAACTGGGAGAGATGATGTGTGAGCTGGCTTTATGGCCCTCAATAAAGCATGTTAGAATCTGCACAGTCCTGGCTCCCTAACAATTAGTAAGGAAGACAGAGCAGGTAACCTTACCCGAATCCTGCAGTGAGGAGACCGACAGCTGAGGGAGCTCAGATCTGCCGTCTCAGATCAACGCATCCACTGTTTGTTCCCAGCACCACTGAGGAGGTCTCCCACCTCCAGCCTGTTTCAGAGACAGCTCTATCCAACAACAACTAGGACTAGAAACAAGGACTCTAGTTCTCCTTCTGTAACTTGGGCAGCTTAAGGGTATCTTAAGCTGTCAGGAGCTCAGATTTTACATCAGCTGAAATATATACTCCAACCCACCACACCTACTCTTGACAAGGTTATTAAAAGCATAAACAGAGACAAATCACTGAATTTGTCATGGGAAATAAATTACGGAAATCTGACCATCACCTTTCTCTTTCTTTTGTTCCTAAGAGGTCACAATTTTTTTTTCTTTTTCTTTTCTTTTTTTTTTTTGCAGTTTTTGGCTGGGGCTCGGTTTGAGTCCACCACCTCTGGTATATGGGGCCAGCGTCCTACTCTTTTGAGCCACAGGCACCGCCCAAGAGGTCACAATTTTTGAGATGAATCCAGTCTACAAAGGACCTACGACAGACACGTGATGCTTAACTGACCACATTATTTTTCTGGAATTTACTCCCTAAAAGTGGGCCAAATCTTTTGAAGTGTCAGTCTTCTTAGGGCTTTAGAGGCCTTTGGTTCCCCGAAGTGTTTTTACTAAGTGGGAGTATCTAGTATCTCCAGGCATTAAAAAGCAGCTTTCCCAAAGGGCCTAATTGATTCTAAGGGTTTACTCAGGGAACCATCACAAATGGGCTAAACCCACTGTAATCTCATTAGGAAGAGTATCACAGTCCCGCAGACCTCCAGCTGGGGCCATACCCGCAGCCACTGAGCATCAAAAGACAGGCACACAGCAGAGAAAACACGTGCTCCAGGCTTTCTAGACCCCGCCAGTGCTGCTTTATCTGTGGCTCAGTCATCCATATGTCGTCCAAAATTAAGAGCAGGGTATTAAGTTTTCTAAAGCACAGCCACCCAGAAGTCAAGCATTTACCTCTAACAAACACATAAATGGAACTGCTTAAGCCGTGTTCGTTGGTACACGTGTATCTGCCCGTGTTAGTGGCCTCTGCTTTTTCCACGATCCATTCATTGAGCTTATTCTCACGAATCTGATTCAGGATCTCAAAAGTCCATTTGACAAAGCCAGGATCGGTGCATAGCAGCCGGAGCTCGTTGCCAACGCTGACTATTAACTCTGATTTTGCTGGATGGATGAATGGTGGAGACAGTTCTCCTGGACTCACAGATGGTTGAGAAGAGCCTGCCAAGAAAAACAAGAATCATGTTGAGTAGAAGCTTCTTCCTTGGCGAAATAATGCATTTCTCCCAATGCAGAGTTCCATCTCTGTGTACTCTACAATAAAAATAGGACAAAGCTGCCCTGCTATTTATGGCTGGAAAGAGAGCTCTGTCTAAAGTTTCTTAAGTTCATCCAGAAAAACAAAGTTATTTTCTGCAACCCTCAATTAATCCTGAGGGTCACATTTGGTGTCTAAGCCAGGATGCTGGATGCCACGACCTTCTTTGGGTTAAACACACAACTAGGTCAAGTGTCCATTCTGAATATAGGCCATCATCATGGCTTGGGCATGCGATACTTGGCTCAGAAACAACAGAAACAAAATCTCACACTATGGGGGGAAAAAAACCCATTGGCCTGTCACTCTTCTAGAGGAATGCACAAGACCACGACATAGCTTGTCTTTTACTCAAGCTCAGTGAATTCAGTTATTTCTATACAATTCTCCTGACATGGCAATGTCTATCAGAAGGATTATTCATGAATCTCCAAACAGCAAGGCAGGAAACGACAATCCCATTTTAAGGATGAGACCATGAGATAATTTGTGGCCTACGGTGTGTTTCAACCTGACTAACCTAACTAATGCCAACACAGATCTCCTGGTAGAAAACTAGTTTATCTAGTTTATAAAGGCACAAACTTTAGACTCTGAGTATGAAACTTGGACCTTAGAAAATGTACAGTGGCCAGTTCATTTATTCATGCACATACCCACAGGTCCAAGTATCTGGTCATGAATTGCAATCAACAAGAGCATCGTGCCAGGTGCTGGGAAATAGTGCACACGGGCACCACACATGGTCCTTAATACACTTCAGAACATCCCTGAACATGACCCATAGCTGTGGGACACAGCGTCAACCTGAAGAAAAGAGGTGAGCTGGACCTTGGCCACATCAGAAGAGGCGAAGGAGGAGAAGGAGAAGGGAGACGGCGTGAGAGAGGCTGGCCGGGAGGCCCACCTGAGAGGCCTGTGGTGAACGTGGTGGAAAAACCGAAAATGCACCTCAGGGACCACATACACTCACTGTAGGTTTCTCAGCAGGGAAGTGGCACACACAGTGAGACAGGAGAAAATCAGCTAGATCCAAGGAAGGCATGAGAAGGGCTGGTCTGCAGGAGAGTGACCAGTAAGGAGCTGTGAGCTCACAGAGGGACACGACAGACGGGAGACACGACAGACGTGGGGGAGAGAACGTGCTGATGGAGAAGGGAGCAGAACCTCCAGTAAGGAACTGTGAGCTCACAGGGAGACACGACAGACGCTGGGGAGAGAACGTGCTGATAGAGAAGGGAGCAGTGGATGAGAAAGCAAAGCCCAAGTTGGGAGAGGAAAGAAGGGTCCCTGGGTGGGGTGGGCGTGGGGGTAGTATGTCAGGTTCCTCGGAGGTTTCTGTCACCTCCGTAGGATCATGGGGAATACAGTGCATGCACACTGGATTTCATTTATTTATTTTTTTTTAGAGTCTCACTCTGTGGAGTGCTGTGGGATCACAGCTCGCAGCAACCTCAAACTCTTAGGGTCAAGCAATGGTCCTGCTTCAGCCTCCCGTATAGCTGAGACCATAGACACCTGCCAACATTTCTAGTTTTAGTGGAGATGGGTCCTCACTTTGCACCAGTCTTGAACTCCTGAGCTCAGTCAGTCCACCCACCTCAGCCTCCCAGAGAGCTAGGGTTACAGGTGTGAGCCACTACACCTGGCCTGCACATGGTATCTGTGATTTGTGGCACCTTCCATACATACAAGGCTGCATACAAGAACTGACCTGACTTCCTAAGGAGCAAACGCCATCCAGGCCAGGTGAGGAAAGGGCAACAGGTGTGAGCCAGCCACGTGCAAGACGGCTGGGGCACAGGACAGGAACGCAGTCAGTAGGGGTGGTACAGAGAGGAGAGACCTGCTCGGAGGTACTACCTGGTCGGTGCACAGACCCACAGCAGTGGGTCACTTACAACCTGAAATTCGGATGGTTGTGATACAGTAATGACCAGTGAAGCTAAAATATAGGATCAGGTCATGAGAGGAAAAGGGAAAGAGCGAGCCAAGGGAGCAGAGGGAACAGCAAAAAGAAAAGAGGTAACTGCCAAGGGAACAGAGGGAACAGCAAAAGGAAAAGGGGAAACAGCCAAGGGAAAAGAGGGAACAGCCAAGGGAAAAGAGGGAACAGCCAAGGGAAAAGAGGGAACAGCCAACGGAAAAGAGGGAATAGCCAAGGGAAAAGAGGGAACAGCCAAGGGAAAAGACGGAACAGCCAAGGGAAAAGAGGGAACAGCCAAGGGAACAGAGGGAACAGCCAATGGATCAGAGGGAACAGCCAAGGAAAAAGAGGGAATAGCCAAGGGAAAAGAGGGAACAGCCAAGGGAAAAGAGGGAACAGCTGAGGGAACAGCCAAGGGAACAGAGGGAACAGCCAAGAAAAAAGAGGGAACAGCCAAGGGAAAAGAGGGAACAGCCAAGGGAACAGAGGGAACAGCCAAGGGAACAGAGGGAACAGCCGAGGGAAAAGAGGGAACAACCAAGAAAAAAGAGGGAACGGCCAAGGGAAAAGAAGGAACAGAGGGAACAGCCAAGGGAACAGAGGGAACGGCCAAGGGAAAAGAGGGAACAGCAAAAGGAAAAGAGGGAACAGCCAAAGGAAAAGAGGGAACAGCCAAAGGAAAAGAGGGAACAGCCGAGGGAACAGAGGGAATAGCCAAGGGAAAAGAGGGAACAGCTAAGGGAACAGAGGGAACAGCCAAGGGAAAAGAGGGAACAGCCAAGGGAGCAGAGGGAACAGCCAAGGGAACAGAGGGAAAGGCCAAGGGAAAAGAGGGAATGACCAAGGGAAAAGAGGGAACAGCAAAAGGAAAAGAGGGAACAGCCAAAGGAAAAGAGGGAACAGCCGAGGGAACAGAGGGAACAGCCAAGGGAAAAGAGGGAACAGCAAAAGGAAAACAGGGAATAGCCAAGGGAAAAGAGGGAACAGCCAAGGGAACAGAGGGAACAGCCAAGGAAACAGAGGGAACAGCCAAGGGAACAGAGGGAACAGCAAAAGGGAAAAGAGGGAACAGCAAAAGGAAAAGAGGGAGCAGCCAAGGAAAAAGAGGGAACAGCCAATCACTGATCTTTTTTTCTCCCTTTTTAATCAGCTGACTTAAACATTCACCAATCTTAAAGGGCTCTTGCTGCCAAGAGAAAGTAGGAAAGAAACATGAGTAATGTAAGAAAAAAGGAAGAAAGGAAGAGGAGAGGCTAACATGGCCGAGAAGGCTGTCACGGCATCAGAATCTCCAGAGAAATGGCAGCTCTGAGGGCAGATGCCACAGCAAGATTGCAGGGCGCGAACAAAAGGCCCCTAAGTTAGTTGCAAAGAGGCCACTGGAAAGCCAGGAGCACAATTTCGGTTGAGAGAGAACTGCCCTTTGCTCTGGGGTTACAGGCTGCAACTGGTGACTTCTCCTTGGATAGCTGCAGCAGAGCAAGACAAGAAAATAAATCTGCTAGAAGGTAAAGAAAACAGGAGACCTCATGACAGTGTGAGACAAGAGGCAGAGAGGCCGTGGGTGGGGACAGAATTGAAGGTTCTCTATGGAAAAGCTGAGCTGTCCCTTGCAGGTGTGTGTACAGATGACCAGTCTCAATTCCTATTTACTATCCAGACAAATATTTCATCCGGTGGCATCAAGTGGAGGAATCAAAGTATTCCACAATAACAAGAAGGTCAGCTGCAATCATCAAACAGTGCTAAGTGCCAACAGCAAGGGCAAGAGAGGCCCTGTGTCCAGCAGGTGCTGTGCCCGACACTAGCCTAGAGAGGCTGGGACGAAAGTCACACACAGCATGAAACAGCGAGAACAGAGGCAGCAGTGAGTGGAGACCCTATGATTTCAATTACTTATCCCTTTCTAAAAAGCAATAGTTCCCAGTGAATATGGACGACATTGATGCTAAATTTGATCCAAAAATGTATACTGCAATATATTTCACTCAATTCCATTTTCTGAAGAGTCAATCCTGAGGATATATGTAGATTGATAGATAATTACAATCCAGTCAAATAAAAACTGACTTCCCCAGACCTACCCAGCCAATGTAGTCAAGGCCTAGGGGTGTGATCTAGGGCAGATCACTTGAACTCTATGTCCAAGTGTCTGCTGCTAGAAAATTAGGATAAAAATACCCTCATCTCATAGAGATCTTACGGGGAAATCAAGTGAAAGCAACGTATGCCGGGAGCTTAAAACAGGACGAAGCAGTTTTTAATAAACGCCACTCCAGAAAAGCAGAACAGTATTTTAGCACGGTAAGTAAGAGCGTGGCTCCTGAGTTAGGACCATTGAGGCTTGGTTCTAGCTCTGCCACGTTCACGGTGTGTGAGCTCTGGGCGAGTTACCATTCAGCTCTGCCTCCATCTCTAACGAGTTACCATTCAGCTCTGCCTCCATCTCCTCATGTATAAAGTGGGGGGACAACGGTGCCTATTTTATAAAGCCGTGGTATAAAGCAACTAGCACTGGTGCCAGGCACACGAGAAACACGTAATAAATGTTAACCTACAGCTTTTCTAGGGTCAAAACTTTTTTTTTTTTTTTTGTGGTTTTTTGGCTGGGGCTGGGTTTGAACCCACCACCTCCAGCATATGGGGCTGGTGCCCTACTCCTCTGAGCCACAGGCACCACCCTTTGGGTCAGAACTTCTTATCACTCCCCCCATCAGTCCAGACTACCCACTTCCTATGTCACCTCCAGGCAGGGTCTGCCGCTGCCCTCCGAGGCTGGTCAACCACCTCTCACAGAGACGACTTCTCTCCTGAGAGGTCTCCCTGCCGGCTTCCACCCCCGCCACTCATCCCACCTCACAACCTTGCAGTCCATCAGCTGAAAACACCCCCATTTTTACCAACTCCATTCCCACAGTCAGGACCTGACAATGGCCAACAGTGACATCACCCACCATTAGACAGGATTAATTTTTAGCTGCTTTTCTCAAAACCTTCCTTTGGCCAACTTAGGATCCTGAAAAAATTCTTCAACCCTTGGCTATGCCCAAATTTTAGCGTATGTCCCCAGAGATTCTTCTGTTGTGCCCATCACCTCCTTGTCACTGGGAAAGCCCAGCTGAATAGAAGCCAGTCTCTTCATGGACACTGCTCCCTAACCCACTCAATAGCCTGTCCTCAACAAACCCCGCCGACAGGTCAGCCCACTACCCACGCAGCAGGCACGGATGCTCTGCAGTGCTCTGTGCCTTTATCTCACCTTTTACACCACTCCATCGTCTTAGAGGCCTCACATAAGGATCCTAAATTATACTTCTCCCCCCAGCATAGTAAACAAATCATGCCCTTCAATCCCTGAACATATAAAGATTGAAGAGAGGCAAGGCTATTAAATACCCAGTTCCTGTAATGGAAGTCAACAGTCGACATCGTGTCTTAAAGATGGTTAATTCTGCTACTCTATTAAGAAAAGCACAGCTGAATTCATTAATTTAAAACAGCTATGGATACTTCCAAAAAAAAAAAAAAAGCCCTCTAAATTCAAGATCATTACTTTGTGAGATACTTCTAGGGTCTTAAAAATTAATTTTTAAAATAATCCCAAGAATTCAGGGTTTTATTTTCAAAATAAATGATTTCTAAGTTCAACCCTCAAAATCACACTCCAAAAATGACAACAGAGTTTTTATTAGGGTGAAACTGTGGGTGATTATTCTTTACTTCTGAACTCTCTTACATATTGTTATAACAGCTTCACTATACAAAAAGCAAAGGTTCTTTAAAAAAAAAAGATTAAAGATTCATATTAAAGGAACACCTTTCAAAAAAGCATTCCAACTGAGCTTTGAAATTGCTCTGAAATTACACATTTTGAAATGTGGTAGATAGGACGGTGTCAACAAATGTTTGTTGAATTGTATTTTACTTACATCAAGACTTTTTGCATTAGCAAATGTACTTCCCTAATTATGTTTGGCTAAAGCTAATGTTAAGAGTTGTTTTCTGTTCCCTGAACATGTGTTAATTAATGAACCAAAAAAAAAAAAAAAAGAAAGGATAAATGGCAAAACCTACCACTCTGGGGACCAACTATACCATAAAAAATGACGGCTCTAAAGCCAGGAACTCCAGGAACTACTCATGAATACCAGTCCCAGGGGGCTTGCTAAGTGCTAAACTAGAAGGCAGTCCTTGCTCTCCAAAGAGCATAAATGAGGGAGGATGGGGGATACCAGGGACTGTCAGCAATACAAGGTTTTAGTGATAGTTCAAAATAAAAGAAATGCCAACATGCCCTCTGCTTTTAACTTATTGCTATGTCTCTTCACCACCAGGGTAAAGTTCTGCCATACTCAAAAAAATCAAGAGCAGACACTCACACAGATACTTGCACTCCAGTGCTCACAGCAGAACACGGATAATTCACCAGCCAAAAGGTGGAAGCCACTTGCGTGTGCCCATCAACAGGTGGGTGGGGACACGGTGTGAGAATGTGCACATCACGGGACACCACTGAGCCACAAAAGGAACAGCATTCTTTTTTTTTAATTATTAAGTCTTACACATAGATCATGAATACATTTATGCATATGTAGGGTACAATGTGTTGATTTTTTTAATACAATTTGGAGTGCTTACATCAAACTAATTAATATAGCTTTCGCCTCATTTACTTGATTACTATGTTAAGACATTTATGTTCTATACTTGATAGATTTGCCCTGTACCCTTGCAATATGCTCCATAGGTGAGTCCATCGTTTACCCTCCCTCTATCAAACCTCCCCCTCCCTTCCCACTCCATTTCTCTCCTTCATCCTGGGCTATAGTTGTGATCTCTCTTTCATAAGAAAGTGTGAGTAAATATAAATTGGTTTCATAGAAGTACTGAGTACGGCTTGGCGCCTGTGGCTCAATCGGCTAAGGCACCAGCCACATACACCTAAGGTGGCGGGTTTGAATCCCCAGCCCGGGCCCACCAAACAACAATAATGGCTGCAACCAAAAAATGGCCGGGCATTGTGGCGGGCGCCTGTGGTCTCAGCTACTTGGGAGGCGGAGGCAGGAGACTGGCTTGAGCCCAGGAGTTGGAGGTTGCTGTGAGCTGTGATGCCATGGCACTCTACCCAGGGGGATAGCTTGAGGCTCCGCCTCAGAAAAAAAAGAAGTACTGAGTACATTGGATACTTTTTTTTCCATTCCTGAGATACTTTAGTTAGGAGAGTATGTTCCAGGTCCATCCATGTAAACATAAAAGAGGTAAAGTCGCCATCTTTTTTAAGGCTGCATAGTATTCCATAGTATACAAATACCACAATTTATTAATTCATTCATGGGTCGATGGGCACTTGGACTTCATCCATGACTCGGCTATTATGAATTGAGCTGCAGTGAATAATCTGGTGAAAATATCTTTTTTTTGCAAAGTGATTTTGGTCTTTTGGACATACTCCTAGTAGAGGAATTACAGGATCCAACTGCAGATCTCTTTTTAGATCCCTGAGTGTTCTCCAAACTTCAGAATGGAATCCT
>CAUYQV010114740.1:0-18968 GCA_963574575.1 Galagoides demidoff
TTTTTTGAGATGGAGCCTCAAGCTATCCCCCTGGGTAGAGTGCCATGGCATCACAGCTCATAGCAACCTCCAACTCCTGGGCTCAAGCGAATCTCCTGCCTCCGCCTCCCAAGTAGCTGGGGCCACAGGTGCCTGCCACAACGCCCGGCCATTTTTTGGTTGCAGCCATCATTGTTGTTTGGCGGGCTCGGGCTGGGGATTTGAACCCGCCACCTTAGGTCTACGTGGCTGGTGCCTTAGCCAATTGAGCCACAGGCGCCGAGCCCCATAGCCTTTTTCTTTGGGCCCCAAGTCTGCAGTTAGGCATGTACCTAAACATCCTATATAATACCTTCATCAGGAACTGTCTTCTGCCAGCTCTCTCAGGGCACAGGGAGGAATAACTTATTGAGTTTCCTGTAAGCCCATGTCCTTAAACTTTTCTTCTTTTGAGTCAGATAGAGAAAATGGTGAGAAGTAATCCAAAATCTTCTTTTCCTAGGGTATATGCAAACCCAGCCCAACTTCATTATCTGGAAAAGGCAATTAAAAAACAGGGCAATTAAACTACTATCTCGGCTTACTTTTATGCTTCCTTCTACTCAGAACTCTTATCTACTTTTCCCCTTTGCCGCACATTTTCTAGACCTTCAGAGAACTTACATTTTTCTAAAGAGAAACATTAGATTTCTAAAAAGTACACTAAAGCATTTCAGGTAGGAAATGTAGGACTGTTTAGTGGACAACAGAGATATAAACAATAAGTCGTGGAGCCTATTGTGGCAGATGTGATATTGGTTGTAGAGTAGGAGATGCTTGAATGGCATTTGGAAGACAGGTTCATTATCCAAAGTAACAGGAAAGAGGAGAGGGGCATTCCTGAAAAGGGTGAGAGTGGGCAAAAGCAGAGAATTGTGCAAAGATCATGGAAAATCTGAGGATTGAAGGGTGGAAGGGTAAGAGGGACTGATATTTCAGGAGTTGGATTTTATATTCCAGGTTTTAGATTTTAACTTGTAAGCAGTAGGGAGTTATAAAGGATTTAAATAGGGAAGTGATAGAATAAAAAATGTAATTTAGAAAGGCCAATATAAGTGTTGAAAGGGGCAAAATTGGAGATGGGAATTCTAGTTAGGAAATTACTGAAATATATTTGAAGATATAAGAAACTTAATGATGAGGGTACACTACAGGATGTAATGTCTAATTGATGTGAGGGTTGAAGGAGAGGATGAAGTCACAGATTATCTCTGGGTTTGGGGAAAGGTTGTGGGTAAAGGATAATGGTGCTGTTATCAAGCCTGACATCACAAGAGTCACACAGGAATCATAGGAACATTTTGCAAGGTACTATAGCTTTCTACCACAAAGAGGTTTAGCACTACTCTGTTCTCAAGCTTTAAATACTTTGAACACATAAAGTAAAAATCTCTGAATGACTGATGGTTGACCAACTCAGACAACTTTTCCCACGAGGGTGGTGTATGAGCATGCGTGTACTGTGCATGCATGTGCAGCATGTATGTGCTGTGTGCATGCATGTGATATTCATGCTTTGGATGCAAATGTGTATGGTTCTATTATAGTACTGGGTTCTTGACACAGAGTCATTTTTCAGCATTAAAATTCCCATCACCTCCCAGAAGTGCTCCCTTTAAGATCCATTTTCACTTGGCTCTGTATGCAAACATTCCAGTGGGATTGATTGCTTGTGTGAAATTAATTTTTTCCCTTCCCAGGGAAAGTGTCTGCCATGTGTAAAATGGGGAATCCCCCAGGCCTTCAGCCAAATGCAAAGCTCAGATAGAAGGGCAAAGTGAGGCTTGGGTCAAGAATTGGCCCGGATAACCTATGGAGTTTGTACCTTGATACTTAAGCTGACTTTCTGTTTCTAGTCAACAGGGAAACTTGAGGCTGGGTAGAGATGGCTCCATGTGAGAGAGGCTTGTGTCTTTTCCAGCATCAGCTGCAATACTTCTTCCTCCCCTATGTACATCATCCTCTTATTCCTTTATTTAAAAGGTTGCAGAAGCTTCTGGAGGCAAGTGGAGAACAAGCAGTCACCTTTCTGCTGTGCAAATGTTACAAATTTGGGGGTAGTTTCCCTTTAGCCCAGTTCTGACACTCCCTGTAAGCTGTCGGAGACCTTTAGAATGTATCCCTCAAGACTTTCCCTAGCAGGTAGCCTCTAGTTACATGATGCCCAGCTAGCCAGCTTTACCACATTTTGTCTGACCCCAGACACCAGACCAGAGCCTTCCAAACTGTCTTTCTTAAGTTGGAAGTATTGGCCACTTGACTTGTAGACAGCAGGGTGGTTTAGACTATGCTGTTCACTGAGGAACTAATTTGTATCTTGGCAGTAGGAGCTTTGTGAGATGTATGATAAAAGTCTCCCTAAAAATAGTTTTATGTATATTTTTTCCTTATAACCTGGCTTTCGGAAGTCCTGATTAGCATTTATTAACTTTAAGTTCAACTTTGTAGGTTGTGATTATCAGTAATTCCAATCAAAGTATATCTCTAGGAGTTTAATATCTATAATCTAGTTGAATATAGCTCTTTAATTATTACAGGTTATAGCAAATAGCTTATTCAGTTAGCTATTAACCTAAAGGACTTTCAGAACTTTAAGAAGAAAGCTGGTGAATTTTTCATTCCAGGGGATAAAATGCTAACCTTGCATTGTATCTGCCATAACAATTGTTTTTTTTTTTTCTTTTTTTTTGAGACGGAGGTTTGGATTCTTTTTGCCAAAAAGTCTTACATAAATTGATAACAGAAATGATTTTTAGCATTTCCCAACAGATTCTGTAATGCATCACTTACGGCAGAGGCAGAGGGCATGCATTGGACTTGGTTATACAATTTAATTCTCTGCAATTCTACAGAATCTGTAATGTCTGATTTTTGAGCCAAGACAACTGGACTGCTGGAGGGATGCAGGGTTCACAGAAGTTTGCCAACTGTTAGCCAGAATGCTTCTTCCTCCCCTCTCCTGATGCTACCAAACATCTCTCAGATCCAAAAGGAGGTCATCTAATTTCTTCTCTCTACCCTGGCCCAGTTTCCAAGCTCTTAACTGCCATTCACTCTATTCTACCTAGTTTATTTTGAGGTATTTACTTGACTCATTATGCATAGAGGTAATTCTCTTGAGATATTTTCAGACCACCTTAATTGCTTTATCTAACATTATTCTGGGCATTGAATAAGCAAGTTTGTGATTTTTCCCTTTAGGTTGTGATTTTTCCTGTGAGAAAGACCAAGGCAGCTCCCTGGAAGAGGGCCTCTTTGATAGTGCCATGGCTGAGTGTGTAATCATGTACTTTAGGTTTCCTGTGGTCCTAGAGCCAGAGAACTCAAGATTTGGTAAGGCCTTAATATGGAGGTGGCACTGTCAAATCCAACCTTAAAACCCTCTAGTGCAGAGCAGAAGGACAATCCTTTATGATAGTGGGTGCCATTTTTTTCATGCCAAATCTTTTTCATTCTTTCTCCTTTGGTTGTGCAGGACCCTAGGTACTGAGGCTCTATTCTCTGGGATGTCGTCATTTCTGAGCCATTGGATTTAATGTGATATTCTCAAATATCACAAACAAATGCTGAGAATCTTCTAAATTCCTGGAGAGTCTTTGTATAGGTTAAGAACTAAGCAGGTAGCTTATCTTTTTAATTGTGAAGCTGTTAGCCCCACATTTTTCATTCTCCTTTTCAGGGTTAACTTTTTGCCAGGTTATATGTAGGCTGTAGTTTTAGGGGGCATTTTTCAGGCATTGCTCAGTTTTTGAAAGGAAGTTTCTAAGTGTTTATATTTTTGTTGCAGGGAGAGAAGAATCCCAAGAAATGTGATCAGTGGATATCTGTTGGGCATCTGGTGAATCAGCCTGGGACAGTGGTCAGCTAGGGAGATAGCACTAGGGAAATCATGAAACTTACATGTAACCTAGTACATAAAACTGGAAGCCTGTAAGGCATACACTGTTTCATGTGCCTGGTGGCAAGCATGAAAACAATGCAGCAACATGTCCTGCTTCCCAGGAATCTTTTTATTGGGTACATAACAGAGTATACGTTAAAGAATGCACAGCAGTCAGTAGTTAGTGGTCAAGGTTAAAAATGAGAGAGGGGAGATTACAGTCCCCAGGAAGGTTGGGTAAAGGGTAAAAAGGAACATAGGGTAATAGAACATCTGAAGTGGCCAGATAATGATGCAAGCAGGAGAGAGAGGAGGGAGCAAGTCATCAGACAGACATCTCAGTTTCTCTAGCCTAAGCTACTAGTTGATGGTCTCAGCTCACCTACACTGATGTTTTCCCCACAGAGGGATAGGCACGTAGACATTCCCCTGCCTGCGCAACCTGCAGCCTTTACCCTGGATTTTGAAAGGTCTGTGGGGTCTCAGCTTAATCTATTCACACAGATGTCTGCCCTTCTTTGAGTACGGAGACCTTCCCAAGTCTTCTGGCAAATTTGTGCAGTCTATGGCTGCAGTGTGGCACAAACGGGTGTTTCCCTGGTCTGGAGTGGGGAGACCTGTATTCTGTATTCTGTTCTCAACTATATTCTGGCTTCTTCTGTGTCTTGAGCAGGTCACGGCACATTTCTAGCCCTTAGTTTCTTTACTGTCACAGAGATGTCTAATCTTTTGGCTTCTCTAGGTCACACTGGAAGAAGAGATATCTTTGGATACACATTGAATACATTAACACTAATGAAAACTAATGAACAAAAAGAAAAAAGGTTTGTGCATAATTTTCGTGATATTTACCACCACAGATAAGTAAAACAATCCTCATGTAATCTGCAAGTGGTCTGTGGGCCACAGGTTGGACATCCCTGCAAGTGAAAGTGCTGAAATGGATGATGGCAGAGGTTCTGTAATCTCTAAGACATTTTGAAAGCCTATGGAGTTTCCTTGAGAATGTGCTTAGGAGGAAGTCCTCTCCTGCTTATCTCAACTCTGAGAAAATTCTGGCCTTTATGCCTTGTGGTCCCTGTTTTGCCATGACATACAAATTACAATAACCTGCTATTGGCTGGTATCTGTCTCTATCCATTAGAAATCCAGCAATAACAAACCCCAGTCTTGCCAGTTTTGGATGAGCTGTGCAGAGTAAATTCTGAGCCAGTTACAGTATCCTTAGTTTATATTTTCATAGGACCTGCCAAATATTTATGGACTTCCCAAGAAAATACAGGCAACCATTTGGGGGTAGCCATAATCTGTATTTAACAGCTACTCTTAAGCATGATTTGTTTCCTCTCCTGGTCTGTAAAGAGGATTTTTTGAAGGGAAAAAAAGTTTTGTTTAGATTTTCTCAGAACCTCCAAGTTCTTTAAATTGGATATTTGGCAAATCTTTTTTCCCCAGAGTTATTGGTCTTGGCTAGCCCTGCCAGATCTTTTTCTTCTCTCTTAGAGCGAGTTTTCACTTTCATTGATTTATCCCTTACCACATTTGGCTTTGTGGAGAGCTGGTGGGGAGGATAGTCTTCAGACTGCTTCTTCCCCCGCAGATGAAACCTCTAGGACTGTATCCTGTTTTTTCATAGAACTTCACCACACCACCTTCTCTTCTGCCAGTACATCTTCATATATGAGTACATTATTTTAGAAGCTGGGCAGATAGTGAGGAACTGGGATTGAGAAAAAGAAGCAAGTTTTAAAAGTCAAAGATTTCTAGAGTCTGTAGAGTCAGAAGTAGAGGGAGATGCCAGCCCAGAACATACCCCAAAGGCAGATTCAGGAGAACAAGGGGCCAGGGATTAGAAAGGATAAAGGCCAGGAAGATGAAACGGGGAAAGTCAGCTGAGGAAGGCAGTACAGGATCCATTCAGCATCCAGGCTGTCTATGGAAATTGAAGGAGGAGGAGAGGGGAAACAGATGTACATTCAGCTACAGCAGCCCTTATTGACTCCAGAAGATCCTTGCTTTGGCCCTGCCCCCATATGTATAGGTGTCTCCTCCCAAGGAAGAGCCTGGAGCTGGCAGGTGGAGCCATTGAGAGCATGGGGTGAGGTATAGTTATTTATTTATTTATTTTTTTGAGACAAACTCTCACTGTGTCACCCTTGGGAGAGTGCTGTGGTATCACAGCTCACAGCAGTCTCAAAATATTCCAATCCGTATTCCCAAAATATTAGCCTTTAGCCTGATGGTCTTTATGTATGTAATTTTGCCCCTTTGGTTCATGATAACAGAGCTACCTGTATATCTTTCTTTGTCTCTGGCTGATGCTGCGTATTTGCCTTCCTGAGTCCTTGGGCTGGGTTAACTCATTTGGATGGCTTGGGCCAAGTGTTCTTCCTGGCTTCATATAAAATAGTTTGTAAACTGAAGAGGCCCATTTATCCTTGGGCTTTTATTCTATAACCAAGGGGAACCCTTACTGTTTTTTGACCCAAGCTCTTCCCTGGTTGCCATTTTCTTCCTTGTTAAGCTTGAATGTTTTGAATCCACATATCTCCCTATGGTGCCCAAGAGCATCAGCCTGACCTGTGGCTTGGCACTGCAGGCTTCATAGCCTTGACCTGCAATTGGATTTTTCTGAGAATTTCTTGCTAGAATTGATCCAGCCCAACTAAATCAGTAAGTTTGCCTCTAGTATCTGTCCTTGCACCCTTTACTCCTGAATTTAACAGCTCTTTCAACCTTTTCCAAATTGGATCATTCATCTTCCAGGTAGAGGATGAAAGGGTCTAGATTTATTTGATATATTTTTATGTATTTTAAAAATACTTGTATATTTTAAACATCCAGGTTAAAGTTGAATTTTGAAGATAGCTTTTTAAAATGTCGTATGAGAAACATCACTCTGTGATGACTGGTGGTTTGTACTTGGTTGAATCCAGCTCCAGTTCCACTGAGTTTGTGCTCCTTGTAATCCTCTTCCTTGCCCTTTCTTTTCTTCCTTGTATTTTCATTATAGGAAAGGAACCTCTGCATTACACAGAGGTTCTCAAACTTTCTCACTTTATGGTACCTTAACATCTTAGTAATTTTTCCATGGCACCCATAGGCAAAACAGAATATTCAATAGATCTGTTGATTAAGTAGGTAGGTCCACACAACTTAATGAGTACTAATTTCCTAACAATGTTGTAGCCATTTGAAAAAATAATGCAAATAAATTAAAAGTATGTTTTCTTTTTTTGCGTCTTATTTGTTTTTGACAAAAACTTTGTATATCTCTCACATTTATTATAATTTATTAAACAATTATATATATTTATGGTGTATATAATGGCTAAATTAAGCTAACATATGAATTAACTCAAAAAATTATCATTATTTTGTGGTGAGAACACATAAAACCTAGCAATTTTTAAGTATATGGACATTGTTATTGACCATATTCACTATCTTGTAAAATAAATCTCTTAAACTAATTCTTTCTGGCTAACTGAAATTTTGTATCCTTTGGCCAAAGAAAAGTTTATTTTTTTTTCATTCTTTTTTTTTTTTTTGAGACAGAATCTTATTCTGTTGCCCTGGGTAGAGTGCTATCACATCATAGCTCACAGCAACTTCAGTCTCTTGAGCTCAAGCTATTATCATGCGTGGGCCTTCCAAGTAGTTGGAACTATAGGTGCCTGCTATATACCTGGCTATTTTTAGTGACGGGGTCTCACTCTTGCTCAGGCTGGTCTTGAACTCCTGAGCTAAGGCTATCCACCCTCTTCGGCCTCCCAGAGTGTCTGCACTACAAGCATGATTTATTTCATTTTTAACTAACAATAGTTACTACTAATGAGACACATAGTAGTCTCATGGCACTGTACAATTTCTCAGAGGTTAGAATTGTATTGGATATTAGTTTTTTTATTTCCTGTTCTGTATTGATTTTGTGTGCTATGCTTACATTTTATCATAGAAACTGCCCCAAATCCAGTTTTGCAAATATATGATGTTACTGAAAGGAATGGAGTGCAATTTAGTATTGAAACTGAGAACTATCTTGTTCTGGTAGCTCATGCCATGTGTTTCCTTCAGAAATTTAAACATTCATAAACCCCTGTGGAATTTTCTATGGTCACAGTACCTTGGTGCGTAGTTTGGGAACCATGGGAATAGTGGAATAAATATTGGAAAACATCTTCTGGGAGTGATTTCAGTGTTTTTTGTCACTTCAGCCTAGTTGCTATTCTCTGATTTGCTGGACTTCCGAAAGTTCCTTAGCTTCCAGGGGGCCTTGACTCTCAAGGGACTCTATTTTCCTTGGGCTTTGCTGACTATGTTTGAGGTTGACTGATACTTATTAGAGTCTATATGATGGGTTCCTTTTTGAGAAAAGAATTAGGTCTTGCTCCCCCAAACATGAGATAAAGGGGAGGTGAAAGTAGCACCAAGTGGAGGAGTCGGGATGGGGTTGGATGCTCAGTATATGCTTCATAATTTGAATGGCCCAAGGTAAAAATGAAAAAGCAAGCTTCTTGTTCAAAAACAGGAAAAAATAATACTATTAATGGTGTTAATATAAAGCTTTCTTCTTTCTTCTACTTTCTCTCTCTTTACTTGTAATCGTGTTTTAAATTTGCTATTTCATGTTGTGTTCCCTTAGCCTGGGATACTCAGGAGCCAGTGCAACCCCTCATAGATGCATGGCTACCCTCTAACCTTGCCATTGGTATACATGGCCTACTGGCTGTGGTCTTCCTCATCCCCCCAACTGTGGGACTGACCCCTGGTCAGGAATAGAGAAGTTGTTTCAGGTATCTATCTCCCCTTCGCATGAGTTTACTACCTAAACCCAGAGGGGGCAACCCCCAAGGATATTGCGAGCACAGGGAATTGCTAGCTACCTAGATTGCAGGTGGGCAAGGGGTTTGTGCCTACTCATGAGCATGTGTGGTGCTGCCAGCCTGGGGGAGGGAATCCTGCTGCCATGACCTGCCTAGAGACATTGTGGGGGATGTGTTCCTGACCACCACCTTACCCCTGCTAGGAGAAAGGGATGGAGAGCCAGGCAAGGACTGGAAGAATAGGTGGTCAAGAGCCTGTCCCAGGCAGAAGGTGGACTCTGCATAAGCCTAGGTCCCACCCCCCAATACATGCTCCATTGTTCCTTGAGCCTTCACTTATAAAACACAGATTCAAAAATTTATTAAGAATTTCAAGACAAGGACCACAGAGCATTAAATCTTAAACACAGGGCCTTCTGACTGTGAGACTGTGCAACTACACATCTTTGACACTGGCACTGCTGAGAGTGAAGCTTGCTAAGTACCCAGATATGTCCAGCTGACCACAGGTGCTTTGGTTACAGGCCATACTGCCTGCTCTTTAGTTGCCCCTAGATGAATGGAAAAGGCTTTGCCAGTAACCTTTGTGTGTGTCTCTGTCCAGAGGGGCCCTGTAAGCCTTGGTGAGGGGGTACGTGAGAGAATTCTACCTGGAGACTGATCAAACTGGACTTCCTGCTGTTGAATTCACTAAAATGTGTTTCATTCTGTATACTCAGGTCTGGTAATACTTAGAGCCAATTTGTATTTAATGCCTATGCTGGATGCTTTGTCTGTAGTAACTCATCTAATTTTCATAATAACCCCATTTTACAGATAAGAAAATGGAGGTTTGAAAATCCTCCAAATCTTATGGGCATATAAGCAACAGAGCCACATTTTGAAGCCAGCCAGTGTGGTGCCAGAGCCCATCCCCAGGCAAAGACACCCTTCTTTTGGGTGTCATCCAGCTTTTGTTCATAATAATGAGACAAAGTGCATCTTTATTTCCTAATTCCAAGTAAAACCTTTTTGTTTGGTTCCACATGTATTTCCAGACATGGGCATTTATTTTTAATTTGAAAGTTTCCTACCTAATAAAATAATCTAATTTTCTAATATGTTTTCAAGAACAGTATGTGGCTACATCTTTTTATATCTCCAGTTTTCAAGATCCCATGATACTTTTCAACAGGGATGTTTCAGCAACAGTTGGGGGCCTAGTTTTGAGGCACTTGAGTACCCCTTTGTTCCCTGCTTCCCCTCTGCGCGCTGTCAACAGGTGATAAGTGGGCTGAGCCCAGAGGCAGTGAGGCAGCAGTGATTCCCTCACTTCTCAGGGTAAGCTGAGGACACCAATAGACTGCTTTCTGCTGCACAAGTGCTCCTTGTAAAAAAAAAAAAAAAAAAAGACTATTTATTTAGAACAACAGCAGAACAATTATTTTACTTTCTAAGACTTGCTGCCCAAACTGTGGATGGTAAACTAGCTACAGAGGCATCACCTGGGAGCCTGTTAGAAATGCAGGATCTCAGGCCCCCTTCTTGTTGAATAAGATTCTGCATATTAAAAAAAGCCTCAGGCAATTCATTTGCACATGTTAAAAAAGCTATTTTAAGCTCAAAGTGTGTGTTTGTGTGCTACTTCTGTGGACAAAGGACATCGTTTGTCATTTAGGTTAAACATTATGTCTTGGTCTTGAGTTGCCTTCTGTAGGCACCTAAACTCCTTAGGGCTTTAGTTTTTCTTCTGTCAGATGAAGAAGTTAGACCAGGTAATCTCTGCAGTCTACCCTGGTTCTGTGATTTTTGTAAAAATCCCCAAGCAATAGAGCTTTGTAACAGTTTATTGCTTCTATTTAAAGCCACCTTTGGGGATTTACATGTTTTTAGCCTTGTCTGCTTTATCCTATACCCAACTGCTAAAACCTAGTCTTTCCTAGAATGTGACTTACCACTTGAATCAGAATCACTTAGGGACATTGTTCACATGCAGATACCTCGGCCGGAGCTCAGCCTTCCTGAATTGGAGTCTCTGGAGGCTGGTCCTAGAAATCCACATCTTTAATGTCTGCACAGAGTGAAGGTTTTAACACTTTCCTGCTACTTTCCAAATACAAAAGTCCCTACTGGTTCTCTTGCATTTCTCCTGTTTTTTTAAACATCACATGCTTTTGGTGCCTTAGAAAAATGAAGGCACAGTGGAAGAAAGGGGACTGTTGGGATGGGAAGCTATTTGGAGAGGGGAGACGTTGAATTTGTGGTGACAGCAGTGATTCAAGTGTGATTATCTGGAAAATATATGAGGCTGTCGTACCAAAGTATGTAGCAGAGAAAAGGAGTGAGCTGTGGATTTCGGGGCCCCTGATAGAGGATGAGGAACCTGGTCACCTCAAGACATTGAGGAACATAAAATAAAAAGAATGAGATATGTTTAAATGTCAGAAGATGTTTCCGAATAAGGCATCAGTCTTCCAGGAGCGGGAATGTTGAGGACTGGAGGAGAGAGCTGCATGGAGAACCTATGGGTTCAACTCTGAGAACTGCTCAGAGTCAGAGGGTGAAAGGGAAAGAGCCTCTGTGAGGCTTCCCAGGAGAGCCTGGAGAGGCAGAGAGAGCTGGGGCAGCTGGAGGTGAAAGCAGCAGGAGGGAAGAGGCTGGGGAGGGGGGGAGGACAGCAGTAAATACCAAAGTTAGTCTGTCTCCTGAAAGGCTCCTGCACTTGGAATGAAGGTTCTGGGTCTTTAGCAGTATTCTGGTAGCCAGATTACATATGATGTAAGAGAGCAATGGGAAGAAAGCAGAGGAGGGGAGGGTGATGGGGCCTGCATTTGGGATGATGTTCTGCTGGCACTTTTGTAGGATAGGGGAACCACTGGGTCACTTGGGAGGACCTCGCCTCTTTAGGGGGCCCCCGGGTGCTTGCACAGGGTGTACACAGTAGTGCCTGTGAGGTTGCCAGTTTGGGGAGGAAGTGATGTGGGTGCGAAGGGGGGGAGATGATTGGTAAAGACACAAACATTCTCGGCCAGTTGGCAAACATTGGGAGCAGCAAGCTGGAGGCAAACAGATGTCAGTATTTAACAAGATGTTAGGACATTTTGGAAGCAAGAAAGCCCTTCTCTCAGCCTACTTCCAGGAGGAATTGGTAATTTTCTTCCTCACTTGAACTTTGTCGGCTACTTAACTTAATTCAAACACACTGTAGCTATATTTGGCAGATGGTCAACTTCTCTAGGGAGCTTGAATCATGGACACTATCAGGTCAATTCAACAAGAATTTCTCGTGGATGTGCCATATGTAAAGCACTGATTTTGGTTAGTGAGAATCAAAAACGGTAGGACCAGCTCTTGAGGAGTTATGGTCTAAAGAAGTGTTTTTCAACCTTTTTTTATCTCATGGTATACTTGAACCTATAGTTAAACTTCTGTGACATACTTAAATTATGCTGATCAAAAAAAAAGTTAAAGAAAAGAATATACTTACTGTGCTTTGAACTTCTTTTGAAAATAATTTATGACCTTTAAAAATTTTCATGGCACATCAGTGTGCCATGGCACACTGGTTGAAAATCACTGGTCTGAAGGGATTAATATACAAAACTCTAGTAAGAGGCAGACTGTATACACACAGACTTGAGTTTTCTGGATGTGTGTTATTTTCCCATTATCAATAATTGGGTTATCAAGTAAGCTGCTGAAAGATAATTTTTTTAAGTAAAGAAAAATGCCCTTGAGTGCCATTAGCAAGACATTTAAGGTGATTTTGGAAGAAGTGCTAATATTCAGTTAATTTTGACCAACTGTCAAATGACTGAGGTTTCATAGACCTTGTGTAAAGGATTGAGAATGCAGAGATAAATAAGACATGATTTTGGCCTCAAGTTCAGAGTCTAGCAGGGGAGACAATAAAAAAACATAATCATAGCTCATCCTGACACATCCTGCAGTTGGGCCACTGCTGGATGCTAAGGAAGCATAAATGATGGGACCAAACTCGGGAGATGATTTTGATTATGCCTTAAAAAACAAGAGTATATAAAACCAGCACATTGTACCCCATAATTGCATTAATGTACACAGCTATAATTTAATTAAAAAAAATTTTAAAAAGTTGCTGAGCAACTTTTTAAAGAAGATGAGTGAAGGAGATGTCATGCTTCCTCTCTGACAGCCATTTAGAGGCAATGCATGTGTCCTGGTGTTAGGAGGTATGTCAGGGGCTTTCAGCTCCTATAGTAATGGTGGCTGGTTCCCCTGGTTCCCCCCCAACCTCCACTGCACACACTACCCCCCCAGGTGTGGGGAGAAAATCTAATGGATTTTAAAGGGTGCCCAAAGACACCATCTAGCCAGTGAGTGGGCTGATTAACTGGGCACTGCAGAGCAGAATGTGGCGTAGGCATTAGGTCAGCTTTTTGGTTTGGGGTTGAGAATCTCAAAGGGGCTCTTAGTGTCTGGGATGGCCCAGCTTTGTTTTTTTTTTTCCTACCTGTCATGTGAGTGACACAAACATTGTTTCCAGAACGAGAGTGTCCACAGCAAAGACAAGGACAAGATTTTGACATTTCCTCCTCTCTTGGTGAGATCTTTCCTTTTGGAGCTTTCCTACCTCTCCGCCAACCATGAGTGGCTTACAGTGGGCACGAGCAGGGCCTGGTCCTGTGTGTGCTGTTTGCTGTGAATCTCACATGGTCTTGGCTGTTGTGGGGCAGGAACTCAGGAAAAGACTGGTTTGTACTAGATTTATACCAAAACTGTGTGTAAGGAGTTTGGAGTAAGAGAGAAGGTTTTTTTTTTTAGAATTATTTTTTATTAAATCATAACTTTGTACATTGATGCATTTATGGGATTCAGTGTACTACTTTGATATACAATGTGAAATGCTTACATTGAACTAAGTAACACATCTGTCACAATTATACTCATTTCTTAATAATTTTGAAATGTACCATTGAATCATGCACATTAGGTGAGGTCCCCCTGAATACTCTCCCTTCTCCCACATCCCCTCTCCCCAGCCCTCTCTCTCCTCTTCCTTTCTACTTTATGGACTATAGTTATGTTTTGCCATTTGTATGATTGTATAGGTGGTTATATATTGATTTCATAGTAGTATTGAGTACATTGGATACTTTTTTTTCCATTCTGAGATACTTTACTAAGAACAATATGTTCCAGCTCCATCCAGGTAAACATAAAAGATGTGAAGTCCCCATCTTTTTTATGTCTGCATAGTATTCCATGGTGTACATATACCACAATTTGTTAATCCATTCATGGGTCGATGGGCACTTGGGGTTGTTTCCATGTCTTGGCTATTATGAATTGGGCTGCAATAAACATTCTGGTGCAAATGTCTTATAAAATAATTTTTGATCATCTGGGTATATACCTAGTAGAGGAATTAAAGGATCGAACAGTAGATCTAGTTTTAGTTCCTTGAGTGTTCCCCAGACTTTTTTCTGAAAAGGTCTTAATAGCTTACATTCCTACCAGCAGTGTAGAAGTGTTCCCTTAAGAGACAAGGTTTTTAAAATTATTACCATTTTCAAAGACATTGAAGAAGGAAAAGCATAACAAGGAGCATGCAGTACAGTGATGACAGGGGCAGGTGCTGATGTATCTGCAGCTGCAGCATCTGAACTGAAGCTGGGACAATTTTGGTAAGATCAGCCTGGCCCTGTACAAGGAGGATGTGCAAATTCATGAAATGTTCCACATTTTGGGGGAGGCAGTTAGGGAAATTTGAATATAGGCTGGTTATTAGATGACATTAGAAATTATTGATTTAGTTAGATATGATAATGTAGCTAAGAGTGCTCTTGTATTTAAGAGACTCACATCGTAGTATTTATAGGTGAAGTATCATATCTGTAATTTACTACAAAATAATTTAGCCAAAAATAGTGAAGGAAATATGGCAAGAAGCTAATAGTTGTTAAATCTAGGTTATTGGCATATGGGGACTAGTTATATTATTCTTTCTGCTTTTCTATATGATTAACACATTTCATAGTGAAAAAGAAAAAAAGGTGCAGACTCTGGAGCAAAGTACAGACACTGCATGGGCCTAAATCCTGGTATGTGATTTTAACCTGTGTTCCATTTCCTCTTCTTTAAAGTGGGATGGGATGGTGAAGGTTCCTACTGCCCAGGGTTGTGTGAAGATTGAATTGTATTACATGTAAAATGCCTAGATCAGTGGGTACCATATTAATGCTCAACAGCTGTTTTATTATTATTATTAAAAATAAGCCATCTCAAGAAATTGAGACGTCAATTTAGACTAGGGCTGAGAGAGAATATAACTCCTCCAGAAGCCAAACAGAGGCATCTAACTTGGGTCCCCTTCCAGTTTGTGGTGGTGGTTGGGGGGGAAGTAGAGCCAGGCTTGATAGAGATTCAGGATACCTGATCATGCCCTTTGCCCTGGGAGGGTTGCCTGAGTGTTGTCAGGGAGAGGCTCATAAGTAAGAAGATGCTGCTGTGCGGTGCAATAGGCCATCTCCCGGAAGAGACATGGTACCATCAGGTTAGGTGGTAGAGCATATGAGACAATGCCATGAACATTGTGTTCTATAGCGTATCAGTACACAGAACTGAAGGTGTTAGCTGTGGTGATGCTTTTTTGCTTTTCAAGTGGAACAGAAAAGTTTGCAGGTAGGCGTGAAGAGGGCTGCAGAGAGAAGAGACAACTCAGTTTCTGTCTGGAAATGTAGCTGTACCAGAGAAAGTCAGTCCTGAATGTGTTGAGTTGCATAGTGTAGAGATTTTTCAGAGTTGAATCAATTGCTCAAAGATGGCACTAGGGAGAGTACCAGTCAGGGTCTCAGCAGGAAACAGCCCTGCTTGGTAATCTGAGGAAGGTTTAATGAAGGGAATCTTTAGGAAGGTGTGGGCAGGGACTATTAATGAGGAGGTTAGTTTCCCTAGACTTAAACAAGGGAGTGAAGGGAATGGCTTCCAGAATTTGGAGATGGAGTCTGTGTGAGAGAGGTGCCTCAAAAGGACTTTGGTGTAAGGGGCACAGTCAGCTTGTCAGGATTCCATACCAAGGTTGTGAGGGGGCAGAGAGCATCCCAGTTCATCCTCCTTGCTTCTTTTAAATCCTGCCAAAGCTTCTCAGTCCTTGAACTCAACAGGGTACTTACTTGTATGCCAGCCAGCCTTGATGTGGTCCATATAGGTCAGCCTCTAGGGTACAGAGCAGGCTGGAGAAGGATGAATGGTGTACTAGGACAGGTGGAGAATGATGGCGTGGCAAGTAAGAGTTCCTAGTCCATTAGGAGAATATGAAGCTTTTAGGAAAAAACTTTTTTTCAACTTTCCTCTCAGTTACTTTCCCACTGCTGATGTGGAGATAGGTGATCTCTGTACTCCACAGAAGCTCCAGTAGCTTCACACAAACTCCACTTTCTTTCTTTTTTCATGGAATACCTGTTAGAAAGCTCTGCCCTATAACATTAATTTCAAGTTTATCTATCTATTAAATTATTATGTAATAAATTGACCAGTATATCTCAAACTTTTATCACATTTCATAATATCTGAAGGACTTGTTAAACACAAATTTCTAGGCTCTGTCCCCAGAAACTCCACTTTCTAAGGTTGTGATATTAGCTGCAGTATGCAGACTTCAAATCCCCAATTGGGAGATCCAGAAGAATCCAGAAGGGACATTGGTGATAATTTAGCCTATCTGTTTAATTCCTTCAGATAAGAAAACTGAGTCCCCAAGAGGCAAAGTAATCAGTGGCAGAATTAGAAAGAGGATACTTATATCCTGGCTTTCAGTAAAATGATCTTTCCTTGGGGCCCTCTGACCTCAGACAGGATATTGGCACTTATCTTCTCTTTCTAGATCTCTGACCTCGCCTGTTCTTTGCTACCCCACCCTACCTGTACCTGTCGTGATGGAAATTATCTTGACGTGATGATGAACTCTTACTATACTCTGTGCATAGTTGGCACCCAAACCAGAGGTCATAGAACTGAAAGCTCACAGCCACATTAGGATATGTAGATCGCATAGTTTACTGAATCAATTTAAAAAAATAGCAAAAAGCAAAATAAAGAGACAACAAAAACTAAAAAACCCAAGATGAAAGATATGGGATAGGTTTATGCACTTAGGACAGGGTACAAGTAGGTGAAAGGACCACACCCCTGACTTCTGTTTATATACAAAGGTTGGATGTCCTGTCTGTCACTCTACTGCATCATCCTTCCCCACTGATGATGATGTTTATGGAAACAAGAATCGAGAGGTGAGCTAGGGAACCCAGCAAGCAAAAAGTGCCTGTGGCCAGAACATTTTCTTTGACAATATGGCCAGGGAGCACCTTACCAGTTAGCCCACTGGAGAGCTATGGCTTCTGTGTGTATGGCTCAGGCAGAGGACTGGCAAGACCTGACTAGGTATGAGTGAGCAGTCCCTGTCTGGCATGAGTGGGAGGTGTTTGCTGGTCCTTTCTTCCCTGTCTGGTTTCTCTTCAACACATGCGTGTTCTGTATGTTTCATCTATGAGCTACTTGTTTACTTACTGCCTATACTTGGTGTTAGCCATCTTGCATTTGCTTTTCTCTCAGTTTCTTTTTTTTAAATAGACAATTGAACATTCTTTAATAATTGAGGAAACACACATTAAATCCTCTGTGTTTAGGCTGAATATTTACATTTTGTGTTTTTGTACCTCAGTTTCTGGATTTTGGAGATAAAAGAAATTTGAAGCCACTTCTTTTCCTTTCAAAGATTAAAGGAGCTACATAACCTTCAAGTGACTTTTTGCCCTCTAATATTACCCTTGTTTGTCTACTTTCCTGTATTTCAGAATTAGACCATTACATTATCTCCAATTAACCAAGAATAGCTGGGCATGGTGGCGAGTGCCTGGAGTCCCAGCTACTTGAGAAGCTGACACAGGAGGACCTATTGAATGCAGGCAGGAGTTTGAATCTAGTTTGGGCAACATAGCAAGACCCCCATCTCCAAAAACAAGAAAAAACAAACAAACAAAAAAAGAAAGGTAAAAAGTAGGATATGTGAAAACATAGCTTAAGAGGCTCCTAACCTAGTCTCCTAACTGCCCACAGGCCTTCTGATGTACTGTTCCTGTCTTCTCAGGAGTTATGCTGTAGCCTAGCTGGTTAGCAGTGGCATTAAAGAGGTCAAACCACAGGTCTGATTCCTATAGGGCTCAGCTAGAGTTTACACAGAGGAAAAAATGGCCACCACTCACAGATAGTACCCCCTGTAGCTTTGGGTGGTTGTTCTGAAAATGTCTTCATCTAGGGGCTGGTTGACAAAGTTTGCATCACTGAACTCAACCACATCCCAGATCTAGGATCAACTAGAATTTGGGGCTAGGGACATGGTCTTCCTTCCAGAAGGAAACCACTCACCTCCATCTGTGGAACTCAAGTGTAACCTACCTTTCCACAGGTAGCAGCCTCTGTGAGATCCTGCTGAGTCATGGTGAGGGCACATCTGGACCATTCTGTGAAAGCAGAACTAAAATCAAAAAGTTCAATTGGCTCAGTGAACCAGTGACAGCCCCAAGACTACTTCTGCTTTAAGTCACTGTGAGGCTTTTTACTGAGTGTGCTCTTTTATGAGATTGGACCTCTAAAGTTCATCTAGTCCTACCCGTATTGCTGCTCAATACCTGTGTTTAGTCCAGAGACAGAAATATGAAGCAACTGAAGCCAAACCCCTTTCTTTTTTTTTTTTTTCCAACTCAAACATTTATATATTTAAATGAGTTGTATTTGTACCCTCCTAATAAACTTTTATTTTACTCAAACTAGAGCAATAATCTTTCAGGTATCTATCTTCCTTGCCCAATAATTCAAAGGAAAAAAATCCAAAATGATTAGTAAGAAAATTGTAGAAATTAACATACCCTTTTAATTAGTTTTAAATATTTTTAAGTTTTAAAAAGTGTTTTAAAGATTGTAATTTCTAGTTGGAAAACATTATCTGAATGAATACCCTAATGGCAAACTACTGCAAAATGCTTGAGCTGCATTTGGGGGACAGGGGTAGGGATTATCTTCAAAGCACCCCAGCTCCCTTGATGAGAAGGTGAGAAGTACACTGGTTTGTATTATTGCGACATCCATTAGGTGATATAGGTTGCTTTTCCTTCAGCATGGGCTTTGTCAGAAGGGCATCACGCTTGACCTCCAAATTTGGCTGACAATTTACTGATGAGATTCATAACCTTTGGGCTGCTCTGGTATTTTGACATATTTGCTGGGTT
>CAUYQV010114741.1:0-18699 GCA_963574575.1 Galagoides demidoff
GCAGGTGGTCTGTTTCATGAGGTGGGAGTCTACCCTGGCCTCGGGGGTCCCTTCACTGGCGGCCCAGGAAGCCGGAACAGGCCAACACCCAGTTATTTTTTTAGAGACAGCAGAGACAGCGTCTCGCTCTTGCTCAGGCTGGTCTCAAACTCGTGAGCTCAAACAATCCACCCACCTCAGCCTCCCAGAGTGCTAGGATTACAGGTGTGAGCTAGAAATTAGCACAACTTTTTTTTTGAAACGGAGCCTCAAGCTATCCCCTGGGGTAGAGTGCCATGGCATCACAGCTCATAGCAACCTCCAACTCCTGGGCTCAAGCGAGTCTCCTGCCTCCACCTCCCAAGTAGCTGGGACCACAGGCGCCCGCCACAACGCCCAGCCATTTTTTGGTTGCAGCCATCTTGCTGTTTGGCAGGCCGGGCTGGGGATTCGAACCCGTCACCTTAGGTGTACGTGGCTGGCGCCTTAGCCGATTGAGCCACAGGCGCCGAGCCATTAGCACAACTTTTAAGGAGGAAATCTAGCAACTGCTGAAATTTAATGTGCACTTACTTTTGACCTACTTCTAGATGACAGACAACTTTCAGAAGTTTACCTAGATTAGTTTTTATTCGCCAGCATGACACATTACCATAATACATAAGCAAGTGTCCTTTTAAGCTGCTAAATTTAGTAACTTCAAACAACATACATTTATTATGCTAAAGTGCCATAGGTTAGAAGTTGAGGGTTAGCTGAGGATCCTGCTTAGAGTCTGGTACAGCCAACACTAAACCCTTGGCAAGGATCTGGGAATGAATACACTTCCAAGCTAGTTCAAGCTGTTGGCTGAATTCAGTTCCCTGGGTCATAGGACTGAGGTACCTGTTTCCTGCTGAGCAGTGGTCTCTGCTCCTAGAGGCTGCCTGCATCCCTTATTATTTCTACGTGGCCTACTCCAGCAACTAGGTGTTGGGTCTCTCTTGTGGTTTAAATATCTTCTATCTCTTCTTTCTGCCTCAAGCAGACCAGAGGAGGTTCTCTGCTTTTAAGAACTCTATCTCTACTAAAAATAGAAAATTAGTCAAGCATGGTGATGGGTACCTGTAGTTCCAGCTACTTCGGAAGCTGAGGCAAGAGGATCGCTTGAGCCCAGGAGTTTGAAGATGCTGTGAGCTATGATGACTCCACAGCACTCTATTCAGGACAACAGAGACTCTATTGCCAAAATTTAATTAAAAAAAAAATCTCTGAGACAAATCAGGTGTATTCATTTCCTGTGACTGTTATAGCACATTAGCACAAACTTGGTGACTGAACACAACACAGGTTAGTCTCCACTGTTCTGGAGGTCAGAAGCCTGACAGATCTCCTGGGCTAAAGCCAAGGGGCTGCCGGGGCCGACTCCTTCTGGAGGCTCTGAGGACAGATCTGTTCCCCTGCTCTTCCCAGTCTCCAGAGGCTTCCTGCACACAGGGATGTTCCCCTCCTCTGTCTTAAAGTGCATCACTCCGACCTCTGCTTTGGTCATATCATCTCCTCTGACCCTCCTGCACCCCTCGTTTAGGGACCTTTGTGGACACAGGGAACCTATCTGCAAAGACTGAGATAATCTCCACTTCTCAAGGTACTTGAGATAATGACATCTGCAATATCCCTTTTGCCACATACCGTAACATTCACAGGTTCTGGGGATCAGAATGTGAATGTATTATATTTGGGGAAGTATTACTCTGTCTACCTTATGGGGCCCACCCAGACAATCTGGGATAGTCTATTTTAAGATCCATAAACTTGTGGTTCATGCCTATAATCCTAGCACTCCGAGAGGCCGAGACAGGTGGATTGCCTAAGCTCACGAGTTTAAGAGCAGCTTGAGCAAGATCGAGACCCCCCTCCCCCATCTCTAAAAATAGCCAGGTGTGTGGTGGGCACTTATAGTCCTATCTACTTGGAAGGCTGAGGCAAGAGAACCATTTGAGTCTAACAGTTTGAGGTTATTGTGAACTATAATGCCCCAGCACTCTACAGAAGGTGACAAAGTGAGAAAAAAATCCATAACCTAAATCTTATTTGTAAGGTCCCTTTTGGCCTTGTCATAATGTATCCTCTCGGGTTCCAGGGATTTGGGTGTGGACATCTTTAGGGGCCATTCTATGACATTACCCTATAATTGTACATATCCAGAGCAAGTCATCCACAAAATCGTTCACAACATCACTGCCTGTAGCAGCCCAAGACTGCAGACCACCTTTGTGTCTTCAACACCAGGGCTGCGGGTGGCTTAAAGGACACGGTCAGCCTCAGGGTGGAGAAGAGAAAAAACCATCAGCTCCGTGATATGTTGTTAAATAGAAAACGCAAGATGCATTTTTTATTTCACCGTTTTATGTTAAAAGAGAGAAAAAAGAAAATATATGTATTTTTCTTGTGAATGTATGGAACTCTCTGGAAGGATCCCCCATGAACTGGTCACAGGCTTCTTTGGGGAAAAAACAGGGTTAAGAAAAGAGGTGTGTGGCTCGGTGCCTGTAGCTCAAGCGGCTAAGGCGCCAGCCACATATACCAGAGCTGGTGGGTTTGAATCTGGCCAGGCCCGCCAAACAATGACAACTACGACCAAAAAATAGCCTGGTGTTGTGGTGGGCGCCTGTAGTCCCAGCTACTTGGGAGGCTGAGGCAAGAGAACCGCTTAAGCCCAAGAATTGGAGGTTGCTGTGACCTGTGATGTCACAGCACTCTACCCAGGGTGACAGCTTGAGGCTCTGTCTCAAAAAAAAAAAAAAAAAGAAAGGGGCAGCTCCTGTGGCTCAAAAGGGTAGGGCGCTAGCCCCATATGCCAGAGGTGGCAGGTTCAAACCCAGCCCTGGCCAAAAAAAAAAAGAGGTGTGTGAGGGCCAGTCAATACATAATGCTTATTCAAAAATAAATTGTTTTTAAAAAGGCCAAGAAACCTGGGTGAAATATTGGCAACTAATGGAGAACGAAGACTCTGGGCTATCAGGGTGGGGAGGGAGACAGCATGGATGCTTTACAGGTGAGAGGCAGAGTGCTCTGCCTGTGGAGTGTGTGAAACTCTGAGAAATGGGTCACATAATATTTTCAAGGGCAAAGACCATCTTTCTTCTTGTATCGCTCCCTCAAGACACCTTCATGCTGTGGCCACAAAGCAGAGGGAAGCACATTGCCATTGTCCCAGAAATTCTGCATGGAGAAATTAATCTTGCAGGGGAGGTACTCAGGAAACACGAGGTGACTGTTAGACCAACAGAAAACCTATCAGAAACCAACTCATACTGGGGAGCAGGGGGTGGAAATCAAAGAGATACAAATGCAGTTGCAAAGAACAAGTATCATCCTTGTGTTAATTTCAAGCAAAATATTCTGGAAACAAAATTCTCGTTGCTGTCATGTAGAGTACTGGGAATCCTCCTGTGACATTCTCCTGGAGTCACTCTTTTTCTTTCAAGCAAAAGAAGAACCCAGATGACCCTACAGGCCCTTCTAATCATCCATCAGGCTAGCTCAGGCCTCTTCCCCCAAGATTAAGGATCCAACCACCTGGACCACATGCCATGAAGCATCAGAGACCCCTTGCAGGGGAGCTGGTGGGCTCCACGGAGCTACATGAGCCTGAGGGATCAATAGAGCAGCCAGGATTTCAGGGCAAGGGGGGAGCCCAGATTTGCCTATCTACTCCCCCACCCCCTTGGTCATCACCGTCTGAGCCTCAAAAACTAGAAGGGACACACCCAGCACAGGGCAGATGGAAGAGCAGAAGCAAGACGGGGGGCCCCCAGCAGGGTGCCCCCCAGCCTCATGCCCATAAGTGGAGCACCTGTTAGCAGCAGGTGGTCTACCTGCGTCCCTGCCTTCTGGGAGTGGAGTTTTCTGCTCAGGCTTCCCCACTTTCTCCTAAACTGAAGCTCCAGCACCCATCGTCTGCTAAGTCTGCTTCCCTTCCCCCTCAAGACAGCAGAGGCCTCCAGGGCTGGTCTTTACTGGGTACTACTGCAATGCAGAGTTAACCTTGCCAAGTTCCCAGGAAGTGACTTTCAGGCCCTTGGAATGTCCAGCCTGATAAGAACGTCAGTGTCTTTGTTTACCTGGGGCCCTGGGCTCTGTGCTAACAGTGTGATTTATGGCGGCAGCTTGGTCCATGTAGTGTCAGCATGATCTCCGGAGGGGCCAGAGGCAAAGGCCAGCCATGCAGGCAGTGGGCGGTGACCAATTGCCAACTGGACACCAAGGCTCTGGCAAGCTTCCTTGGTTGGCAATACTTTGCATCTGTTGCCACACACCATTGCCTGGTGGCAGAGGACAGAGCTATGAGTGCAAAAGTCCTGGGTCCTACGTCAGAGTGGGGAAGAGTAACTTCTAGGCTCTCCCCTCTTCCTCCCATAAGGACGCCTCAGCAGAGGCTCCTGAAGGAGAACCCTGCCCGAAGTTCAGATAAGGAGATTCAAGAATGAAAGCAGCAGGCCTAGAAATCTAGACACGCAAAGGCTGTCCGGAAGGTATCCAGCCTTGTTAACAATAGTGTCCGTATTTCCTGGCTACTTTCTGGACAGTCCTCGCATGTATACAGATATAAAAGCAGAGCCCTTGACTGCAGCTCCCTCCAGGGACTACAGCACCCCGGCCACACCCCAAGTGCAGTGTGAGCAGGGCAGCCCCTTGGAGGCCTGCCAGTTAAAGCCTTTGCAATTACCTATAATCAGGCCTGGAAAAAAAATCATATGTAGACTTTTAACCAGGGGCCGGACCTCTCAGCTGTGTCATCTAGGGCCTGCTGGGACAGGCAGTGCATTGCTCTGAGCTGGCCTAGGAGTGGGTGTCAACAGAGTGGACGTGCCTGGGGCAGCTCCAATTCTGTCCTGGCATACTCATTGATAACCACCTTTTCATAGCCAATACTTCTTACCTAGACTTACCACAATAATATATATATATATTTAAAAGACGGAGTTTTACGCTGTTACCCAGACTACAGTGCCATGGCATCAGCCTAGCTCACAGCAACCTGAGACTCCTGGGTTCAAGCAATCCTCCTGCCTCAGCCTCCTGTATAGCTGTAACTAACAGGTGCCCACCACAACCCTTGGCTAATTTTTCTATTTTGTGTAGACACAGAGTCTCACTCTTGCTCAGGCTGGTCTTCAATTCCTGAGCTCAAGGGTTCCTCCCACCTTGGTCTCCCAGAGTGCTAGAATTACCAGCATGAGCCACTGCACCTGGCCAATAATAATTTTTTAAAAGAATATAAAAGAAACCTGTTCAAATCATTTTACTGACAAATGGCACGCAGGTTTTTCTTCTTTTTGAACAACCAATACAATAAGTATAAATTATAGAATCATGAACTTTTTAAAGATAAAGTAACCATCGACAGATGAACGGATAAACAAAATGTGGTCTACCCCAGGAACAGCGTACTATACGGCCACATCACGGCTTCATGCTACGTGGTCTATCCCAGGAACGGCGTACTATCTGGCCACATCTCGGCTTCATGCCACATACAGCAGGTGCATCTTGAAAACATTCCAGCAAGTGAAAGCCAGACCTCCCCCACTCCCGCCCAGAGAAAAAACAACAAACCTCATATGCTGTATTTACATGAAACGTCCAGAATGGGCAAATCTAAAGATAGGAAATAGGACAGTGGTCACCCGGGGCGGGGGCAGGAGGTAACAACTCAAGGGTATGGGGTTTCTTTCTGAGGTGATAGAAAGGTTCCAAATCCGATCATGGTGGTGGTTACCGAGCTCTGTGAATGTACTAAAATACTACTGAACTGTATACTTTATTTTTTTTTTTTTTGAGACAGAGCCTCAAGGTGTCACCCTGGGTAGAGTGCTGTGGCATCACAGCTCACAGCAACCTCCTATTCCTGGGCTCAATCAAGTCTCCTGCCTCCACCTCCCAAGTAGCTGGGACCACAGGTGCCCGCCACAATGCCTAGCTATTTTTTTTGGTTGCAGCTGTCATTGTTGTTTGGTGGGACCAGGCTGGATTTGAACCCGCCACCTTAGGTGTATGTGGCTGGCACCTTAGCCACTTGAGCCACAGGCACTGAGCCTGAACTGTATACTTTAAATGGGTGAATTCTGTGGCATGTGGATGACACCTCAACAAAGCTATTACCAAAAAACCCAAAAAGTTCTTATCCAGAAGCCCCCTGTGAGTGGCCATCGGTAGAGGAGCATTTATGGTGGAGTCTGGAAGCTTCTCCCTGCATAAGAGGCCTGCCTCTCCCCGCACCTGTCCCCTCATTTTTTAGCTACCCATAGACCCGTGAGCCACCTCACCTGGGCCTCAACTCTGCAATCCACCCTTATTTCTACATCCACCAGATAAAAACACATCTGTCCAGAGTTCCGTTCATTCCAGCTACTGGGTTCCCCACAATAACAAACAACCCTCACGTGAGGACTGTGACACACATCCCAGTCACTTGTTCCTGCTTCACAGGAATGGGCCCATTAACCAAGCACAGGAGGAGACAGGCAGCTCTAGACAGGTGGGTGCAACAGAGTCTCTCTCTGATGGCATCTTCAGCTTAGGCAAGGAGAGAGGCAGCCCCCAACCCACTTTTGGAAGGAAGGGGTGGGGTGGCTTTCCAACGACCCGCAGAGGTGGCCCTGGCTCCATCCTCACACTGAGCCAGGTGTGCTGCTGTGGACACCCACACCTGCCAGCAGATGGTGGGAAGGGGACACAAGTAGGTAGGTGGTTCTTGCAAAATCATGTCTCACCTGCTTGGCTTGTTCTGGTCTAGTTCATCAAAGCTGAACTGGTCCTGAGACTTCCCCAAAGGTGGCAAGCCTGTGTTTCAAGGGGTTTCCTAGTTCACCAACAAGCTTGCCCTTAGAGCTAGACCTGGGTGTGTTCCACTATGTTCTGGAGTGTTCCAGAATGTTCTGGCATGTTCCAGAGTCTCCCCTGGGACTTGCCCACTTCCTGACACAGTCATGTGGAGTCAGAAGAATCAGCCTGCCTCTTTTTAGAAAAGAAAGGAAATCAGCCAGGGAGGTTTAAATGACTTGCCCCAGTCACACAGCAGGTTACAAGTGGCTCAGCATGGTTCTTGATGAATTAACTGTTTTCTTTTTTCTTCCCAAATTTAAGAAGCATGTACTGAACACTTACTCTAACCCAGCACTGTACTTATTCCAAAGATGTTCATTCTGAGGTCCCATCCTCAAATTCTACCCTTTGCTTTCTGAATACTTCATTAGATGTTATGGTCTTATTCCACCTGCTAATGGTTATGACCTCGTTTAAATACCTGTTCCAATCTACGCTGAATTCACAATTCACACCATTCCCATTTTACCAATTGTCACATTAAATGATACAGATCAGCATGTTTTATTGAAGTGAAACTCCACCCCCAAACTGAACAATTTTTTTTTTTTTTGAGACGGAGCCTCAAACTATCCCCCTGGGTAGAGTGCCATGGCATCACAGCTCATAGCAACCTCCAACTCCTGGGCTCAAGCGAGTCTCCTGCCTCCGCCTCCCAAGTAGCTGGAACCACAGGCACCCGCCACAACACCAGGCCGTTTTTTGGTTGCTGCCATCATTGTTGTTTGGCGGCCCCGGGCTGGGTATTCGAACCCGCCACCTTAGGTGTACGTGGCTGGCGCCTTAGCCAATTGAGCCACAGGCGCCAAGCCAAACTGAACAATTTTAAGGTGAATGATTTAGTGGCGATTAGTACATTCTCTTGGTTGTGCAACCACCACCTCTATCCAATTGCAAAACATTTCCATCACCCCCAAAGGAGACCCCATTCTCCCCTCCTAGCCCCTGACACCCACCAGCCTGTTTTCTGTGAGGGTGACCTACTCTGGGTGACTCACACACTGTGTGACCTTCTCGGGCTGCTTTCACTTGGCATGTTTTCAGGATTCATCCACATTGTGACATGGTGTCAGTGCTATATTCTTTTTATGGCAGTTGGTACATTTGAGCCGCATGGTTGGGTAAGTGAGGGAAACCCCGTTCTCAAACATGGGGATTATTTTCTTCAACCTATGCACATTGAGAGTTCCCATGGGGCCAATTTTGTCCCCGCTTAGGGACATTTAATAATGTCTGGGGCCATTTTTTATTGTCATAACTCAGGACAGCTACCAGCTTCTAGTGGGCATAAGCCAAGGATGCTGCTGGACATTTTACAACACACAGTTCTGGCCTCCTCAACAAGGAACAGTCTGGTTGCAGAGTGAGCTGAGAGCCCTAACTTCAGTTCCTACCCTCTGGCTGATCTATCTCAGGCCTCATGGAAAGCGTTTCTCAAACAGGCCTTTCCTTAGGAACTACCTGAGCTCCTTCTTTCTTCCTCTCTCTCTTCACCCCTTCCTTCCTTCCTTTCTTTCTTTTCTATTTCCTTCTTTCCTTCTCCTCTTTCTTTCATAAGAGACAGAGTCTCACTAGTTACTCAGGCTGGAGTGCAGTGGCCATTCACAGGCATGACCATAGTTCACAGCAGCCTCGAACTCCTGGGCTCAAGCGATCCTCCTGCCTCAGCCTTGTGAGTAGCTGGGACTATAAGCACATGCTATGATGCCCTGCCATCATACTCCTGGGCCCCCTCCTAGGCCTTCTGAATCAGAATCTCCATGTACAAGGCCCAAGAATCTGTGTTTTAACAAGCCTAAGGTGAATTTCAGGACCAAAGGATTCACTCTGAGATGAATTGCACAGCAGCCCTGTGTGTGTTGCACATGTCCAACTTCATTTGTAAAATGGTGGTGTCTTCCCTTCTACCTGGAAGAGTTCTTGGCAGGTTTGGTGAAGACCATGGTTTAAGAAAGTGTTTATATGCAAGATTATCCATGGCTTGGTGCCTTTAGCTCAGCGGCTAGGACGCCTGCCACATACACCAGAGCTAGCAGGTTCAAATTCAGCGCTGGGCTGCCAAACAATGACAACTACAACCAAAAAATAGCCGGGTGTCGTGGCGGGCGCCTGTAGTCCCAGCTACTTGGGAGGCTGAGGCAAGAGAATCGCTTAAGCCCAAGAGTTGGAGTTTACTGTGAACTGTGACACCATGGCACTCTACTGAGGGTGACAGCTTGAGACTCTGTCTCAAAAAAAATTACCCTATCATAATATGCAAAGCAGTCCTAAAATGATGATGTTCTTATTTAGATTGCCCCAAGAGCCTGTCTCCCCTCCTCACTGCTGTCTGTGTCCTGGGAACATGTTACATAGCAGCAGCACTTAACCAGTGAACCTTGGGACTGTGGACTAGGTGACATCGTTGGCACAGCCACCAGACCAAGGCCTGAGACCTGGGGTCATACTGGAATTTAGCACTTCTGTGGGCCCCTTCCTCCATAAAAAATATATTAGAAAGTGTATTTTCTGAGAGAGTTGGTATAAAAGGAAATACAGGGTGGCCACAAAGTTCATGTGCAAATTTAAAATAGACAACTATTCATCATCGTTATAGTCAGGCCTTTTTCTTTCTCATTAAAAATATAATAAAAATTAGAGCCTTTCCATCAGCCCCATGAAAAGCTGTTCTGCAGGGAATGAGCCAGACCTGATATGTGTACCTGGTGGCTTCCTGAGAGACTGTCATCTGACTGCTGTGGGGTGTGGCCTGAGCGGGGAGGTCTTAAAAGCTCCCACAGGGCCTGGAGTCTTTCCCAGCTGGATTCTCCCACCTGCAGCCTGCCATGGTCACGGCTGGCTACAATGGTAAAGGCGGGTGTGATCCACTCCACCTGGAGAACAAAGGAGCACTCATCTGTGCTGAGCCTTTAGGCCCTGAGGTCATTGAGGTGACAGTCACTTATCTTCCCTCAGGGACAGGATTAGCCTGAAAGTCCTTGGAGGACTCCCAAGCTGAGGACAAAGGGTTCCGAAGAGCAGAGCTCAGGCCCCTCTTCCTCTGCACACACCTAGAGACACACAGAGGGAAACAGACACACACGGGGCCAAACACTCACAGACAGCTGCAGAGACCCCCAAGCCCAAGTCACACACACACCCCGCAGACACCTGGACCCTCCCCGACAGACAGACACATGCACGCCACACAGACACACTCCTGCTGCTGCCAACCACGTTCCTCAGCCCACTGCCAAGCCAGGAAATACCCAGAGACAGCAGCTTCACAGCAGGGAAGCGTTTAGTCCACATAGTGCTAAGTAAGGAGACAGGAGAAATTTCTCAACTCCGCCTGCCTCCTTGAGAACTGGGTAGACAGGGCTTTTAAAGACAGCTTGTTGGACAGAGGATTGGGGAATCAGGATCTGCTAATTGGCCAGGTTTGGGACAGAACCATCAGTCCCTTGGCGTAGCCCGCAAACACCTGAAAGACCCTCAGGGCAGAGCTGACATTTTCTCCTGACGGGGGGCAGGTACACAGAGCCACATACCACTGGAATCCACCTACTTCCTGAAGGAAAGTCTCTCTTCCTGTTTATCAACAGGAAATCAGGACACAGTGAGCCGACAATTATTTCCAGAGGTTGCCATTCTGTGAAAAACTATGGAAGAAATCCAGTGATTCCACCCAGAGAAGGAGAAACAGCACATTTTTTATCTTGTTTTTTTTGAGACAGAGTTTGACTCTGTCACCCTGGGTGGAGCGCTATCACAACGACCTGAAACTCCTGGGCTCAAGCAGTGAGTGCCTCAGCCTCCCGAGTAGCTGAGACTACAGATACTTGCTACAATACCCAGGTAATTTTTCTATTTTTAGTAGAGATGAGATCTTGCTCTTGCTCAGGCTGGTCTTAAACTTCTAAGCTCAAGTGATCCACCTGTATCGGCCTCCCAGAGTGTTAGGAGTACAGGAGTGAGCCACCAAACCCAGCCAGAAACAGCAAGTTAAATGACACAGCAACACAGAACAGCAATGAACTTTCCTAATGAAGCTGGAGACGTGTCTGACTTTCAGACCTAAATGCCATCTCTTAACTGTGACTAAACATCAAAATGACACAATTCTAGTGGAGGAGGTGTCCATCACGATGACACCCTCTTTTCCTGCACTTGCCCCACCCCAGTTTGTAATGTTAGGTTTACTCATGTGACATCTCCCTCTCTCCTCACCATCAGTTTCACAAAGGAGGGACAGTGTCTGACCCTTCACTGTTGTAACCTAAGTGGGGCATACAGGTGCACACCTTCACCTGGGGAGTTCTGAGCAGACCAGAGTTCACAGTATCTTCCCAGAGGTGCCATGCAGAGGTGCTAGAGGCAGCACCACCCCCCTGCATCCTTCAGGCTCAGCAAGCAGGTGCAGAGGAGCCAGTGGTGCTCAGGTCAGTCATGGAATCGAAGCAGGTCAACCCAGGCGTCCATCCTCCTGCTCCCCATCCAGCTCTGTTGTCACCAGGCTGCTGGAAATGGCTCTCCCTTCAGAAGATGGCAAAGTTCTCCAGGCTAGGGGGGTTCCAAATGGGAGGCCCTTGTAGACACAAGGTTTTGCAATAAGGACTAATTTTTTTATCTCTTTTTTTTTTTAGACAGAATCTCACTATGTCACCCTAAGTAGAGTGCCGTAGTGTCACAGCTCACAGCAACCTCAAACTCTTGGGCTTAAGCGATTCTCTTGCCTCAGCCTCCTGAGCAGCTGGGACTACAGGCATCCGCCACAATGCCCAGCTATTTTTTTTGTTGTTGTTATTTGGCAGGCCAAGGCCGGGTTTGAACTTGCTAGCCCTGCATGTGTGGCCAGCACCCTGGCCACTGAGCTACAGGTATGGAGCCAAGGACACATTTCTTTAAGAAGCCACCAATTTCTCAAAAAGCTAAACAGAATCAATTTAGAACAGCAGCAATTCTATTTCCAGGTATGTACCCAAGGGAACCAAAAACATGTCTACAAAAACCTATGAACAAATGTTCACAGCATTATTCACAACAGCCAAAGGGTAGAAATAACCCAAATGTCCATGGTAGGATGAATGGACAAACTGTGCTCCATCCATATAATGGAATGTTATTCAGCCACAAAAAGGAGTGAAGCAGGAATACACATTACAACATGGATGGACCTCACTTGCAAGTGCTCAGTGAAAGACCCAGACACAAAGACCACAGGTCATGTGACTCCATTCATATGAAATGCCCAGTACACGTGAAGCTGGAAAGACAGGAACGGGTGAGTGATTGCCAGGGGAGGGTGGAATGGGACATGGTCCCGATGGGTATGGGATTTTATTTTGGGCTAAAGCAAGTGTGTTGAAACTAGGTAGAAGTTGATGGTTACAGGACATTGCGAATGGACTCAAAACCAATGAATATCAGATGAATTTTAAATAGAAAGAGAGAAAGAGAAAAAGGGGAAGGAAGGAAAGGAGGGAGGGAAAAAACAGGAAGGAAGGAAGAAGCCCCTCCCAGGGTTGGCTGGGCGGCGCTAAGCCCACTATTCCCTCTTCCCAGGCAGGGTCATGTTTTCTCCCCAACTGTGCAATGCGTCAAATACAGCAGGAGTCGGTCAAAGTGAACAAGGTGCAATCCACAGACTTAACAACCAGAAGCTTCCAAACCGTACCCCTGAACATTCTCTGCACTGTGACCCTCAACACATGCCCATCTGTCATCCAAGTTTCACAAATGATGCTCAGTTATTGCCAGTCATGGCCTCACGCCTGTAATCCTACCACTCTGGGAAGCTGAGAAGGGGGGATCATTTGAGCTCAGGAGTTCAAGACCAGCCTGAGCAAGATCAAGATCCCATCTCTACCAAAAATATAAAAATTAGCAGAACATTGTGAGGGGCACCTATAGTCCCAGTTACTTGAGAGGCTGAGGCAAGAGAATAGCTTGAGCCCAAGAGATTGAGGTTGCTATGAGCTGTGAAGCCAGGGCACTCAATCTCAGGGCAATTGAGTGAGACTGTTTAAAAAAAGAAGAAAGAAAAAAAAGACACTGCATGACTAAGAACTTTAAGCACACTTAAACATGTAAATATATCCAGACAATTGAATGTAATCTCACACCACCGTGTTTCCCCAAAAATAAGACCTACCCAAAAAATAAGCCCCAGTAGAATTTTTTGTTAAATATAAGCCCTACCCTGATAATAAGACCTAGTGATGGGTGTGGCTATGCATTTCGGCATGGAGAGAAAGACATCCCCTGAAAATAAGCCCTAGTGTGTCTTGAGAAAAAATAAATATAAGACAGTGTCTTATTTTCGGGGAAACACGGTAGATAGAAATTAGCTCTCCAGCCATGAGAAGATGTGGAGCAACCTTAAATGCATATGACTAAGTGAAAGAAGCCACCCTGAAAAGGCACCTCCGTGAGCTTCCGTCCACACAGCACTCTGGAGAAGGCAACCACGGGGAGGAGCAAAAGGGGAGCTGGCTGCCAGGGGTTGGAGGCCGGGTGGGAGGGATGAACATGCGGAGTTCAGGTTTTTTGGGTGGTGAAACCATTCCGTATGATACCAGAATGGTGGGTTTATGTTACAGGCATTTGTCCAAACCCACAGAATGTACAACACCAAGAATGAACCCAAACGTAAACCACGGACTCTGGGTGGTAACGGCCAATGTAGGTACAGCAGTCGTAATAAATGTGCAATTTTGCTGAGGGATGCTGGCAGTGGGGGAGGCTCTGCATGTACGGGGCAGCAGCAGGCAGATAAGAAATAATCTATTTACAGGAAAAGAAAGTACTTAAGTGAGAGAACATATTTCTAAGGTGGCAGAGAGCAGTCACAAGATTAGTTAAATCTACTAGACCATACATACACTTGCCTATAAACTGTTTTATTTTTCACTTAAATCTGAGCCTCAGAATATTGATTCTGTAAAATTCTTAGATTAAAACAAAAACAAGGCCAGGTAGTGGCTCACACCTGTAATCCCAGTACTCTGGGAGGCCCAGGCGGGTGGACTGCTTGAGCTCAGGAGTTCAAGACCAGCATGAGCAAGAGTGAGATCCCATCTCTACTAAGAACAGGAATTTAGCCAGGTATTGTGGCAGGCACCTATAGTCCCAGCTGCTTGGGAGGCTGAGGCAGGAGGATCACTTGAGCCCAAGAGTTTGAAGTCATTGTGAGCTATGGTGATGACAGGGCACTCAACCCCAAGGCAACAGAGTGAAACTGTCTCAAAAAAACCCCCCAAAAACCCTACTCTTAGTCTCTCTTTCCTGGACCTTGCTAGACCTGCTTCCAAATCACTCCTGTGCCTGTAAAGACTAGACAAGTCATCCTCTAGTCATAGGCAAGTGATAACTTTAATAAAGATCCAAAATGCAAATCTAGAAAAATGCAGGTCAGAATTCTACAAGTAAAATTCTAAGGTCTAGATTTACTCCTAACAGAAACCCTGAGCCCAGAAAGTCAGAGAAGCATTTTTAACATTCCAAACACGACAGGCCCTCACTGGGGAAATAACCAGGGCCAAATTGTGTGCTGATGAAGCTACATTTACCGTAGCAACTGGGAAGCCAGTTGTCTTAGAGAAAACATTTTCATGGGTAATACTGAGGTTAGTAAGGAATCTGGTGCTTAAAGTTGGCTTAAATAGAGGTGACAGCTGAACACTTTTTATTAACAAGACACAAACCGACACTTACTGCAAGGCCACCTTGCCTAGACGGATGAACAGTACATAGGACACACAGCCACTTTGGGGGTTGAAGTTGGTAAACTTCTCTGAGGTCCAGCAAGTAGGTATAAAGCCCTTTATTAACTGAATGTGATCCAGTGCTTGCAACAGACTAACCTGACTCCAAAGTCCCCAAGAAACAGTGGCAGGACAAAAGAGCCTTTTTGATTCTGTAAAATGAATGATTTTCATTTTAAAAGCTATGGCTTGCTGCCACCGATGACGCCTATTGGGTTCAAAATAGCCACATTTGCAAAAATGTGTAAGTTCATGCTCTGAACAGTAAAAGGAATCTCCAATGCAGGCTTCCGACTCCAGGCGTCTGACGTTAAAGTTCTACATAATCTATGTTTTTCAGTCCTTGAAATGGGACTCTTGTTTCGCAGACTTTGCATATGTGATTAATAACAGCTTGAGATCATTTCTATACCACCATCTGAGCAAAACTGCTAAATATGCATGATTGAATTCTGTCAAGTGTTAAGAAAAACCATGCAATCAGGATCTAGAGAGCAGCAATTTTTTAAAGACCATAATTTTGGGTTTAAATAACAATGTAAGCCACACCAAGATGACATTATTTTCCTGCACCTTCCAAAATGAAGCTGTATGATCAGGTAGGAGGGGGGTGGGGAGAGTGGCGGCCATATTCCTGGCATGTTACAATACCCCCCTTTTAGCATCTCACAAAGCATGTTTTGTTTGGAGAATGAATGAGGACAGCTTTCTTCTGTGCATTTTATTAAAACTTGAAAGCTATGGCTTGCTGCCACCGATGACGCCTATTGGGTTCCAATAGCCTAATGTTCAAATCTGACTCGTTAGCAATCTACTCAACTCAGCCACGGTCATCTTGACATTGCAGGATATTCAGCAAGTCTGAAGTTTTTATCAGGAAGGATTTTCTGCCATTATGGAGCAAATAAAGGTCCTTTGTAGCAATGGCTGGAAACACAACATGAGACCTTTCTTCACACCAGAAGAATTGATAAATAGTTCACTGAGTGAACCAAAGACTTTATTTTTTAAAAACACATAAACACCAAAGTACTGTGTGGTGTCCATATTCATTGCAAAAAAAATAATTACTGGAATTTTCAAAACGTCAAGTGAATAACATAAATCAATGGTTATGACTATCATTTTCAACCAATATACAAATTTTCGTTCAAGGTCTAAGTTTTATTCCTACATAACAGTATTCACATGAGTCCCCCCATGCCAATTTATTATCAAAACCAGGAGGCTTGAAAGTCAAGCCCAGCTTTGTCTTGATTTCAAAGACGACACAGCAGCCAGCCTGGAACTTTGGGGCCTGCTGCTTGAGTCCTAGAAATCATGTCTTCCCATGTCATAGGACAAACTGTGTCTCCAAAAAATAAGATCAGACTCTAAATTCCTTTGAAACAGTTCCTGTTTCCAAGTGTTTCAGCACCATGGGACTCACAGGCGCCCAAGTGCGCCTTCCCTCAACTTCCTAAACCTGCCACTGAGAACCCAAACTCCACTGCGTTTTCAGAGTTCCATGACGGAGGTTTTGAAGAACCACACTAACCCCAAGGAAAGGCAGTAAATGAAATTATCCACTTCTTTTATCTGTTAACAGCAACAAAGTGAGAGTGCACTGGAAAATGGGAAGACCACGGCAGTCGTATGGTTACAGAGAATGGTTTCGCAAGGCCCGCCTTTCATAATTATGGCCAAAGGTGTTTAAGACCTAAAGGAGATAAAAAAAAAAAATTGTTGAAACAACAACCCTATGGAGGGAGGTGGTGCTAAGGATCTGGCACAAAGACACAGGGAAGGCAGAGTGATGGCAAAGCCCAGTGTGCCCTGGCGGCCTGGTGGCCATGCGTCTACTGGTGTTCATAGCCTCTCCTTGTCCTTAAAAAATTTTTTAAATTAAAATGAGTACATGTTCTAATAAAGTCTGCAATTACAGAATTTAAAAGCCAAGCCCATAAAATCTATAAGGCAAGATTTTTGTCATCAGGGGTGGGAATAGGTGGATAAGATGGAAGGCACTGAAGGCTGGTTCAGCCGCATTCAGGGCAGAACAGCCTTAAAAATAAGGCAACCTGTGACTTCTCAGTTTGAGACCAGCAGAAAGGCCAAATGAGGCAAGTAAAGGAGCCAACCATTGGCAAATCACAGGAGGGTATTCAGAAGGGGCAATAATCACAGTTAGATGGCATGACTCGGGGTCACGGGTAGGCAGGAGCCCCTCGAGCCAGCACTCAGGGGGAATGTCTTTACATGTCCTGTGCACAACTCCAAGCAGCAATGTCTGGGGTTTGGAGGTTTGTTAGTTTTGTGACATTTTCCCCCCAAAGGAAGATATGAAGGTAGGTCCCCTGGAAAGCTGAGACCACGAGAGCAGAACCTCCACCAGGGGTGGGGCTGGACGCGAGTCGGAAGGGACTTCCTACAGCACTCGGAGCCCTTCACATCCGGCTGAGTCCTACAAACGCTTGTAGGTGCCCAGGAGAGCTTTGCAGTTGGGACAGTAGTGGTCTACGTCCTGCAGGGCGTCCACACAGAAGGGGATGAAGCAGCAGCCTGCAATGCACCTGGAAAAGAGAAAGGTGCGTATGGAGCTGTTACTGACGCAGTGGGATGTGCGGTGTGTCCACGTCCCAACTCCAGGAACCTGGGGATGGGACCTTATTTGTAAAAAAGACCTTTCCAACATACTCAAGTATCTCTAGATGGAATCATTCTGGATGATGCAGGTGGGCACCCCTAAACCAAGTGACTGGGAGCCTTAGAAGCAGAAGAGGATGGTGGTTCACACTTGCAACCCTAGCACACTGGGAGGCTGAGGCAGGTGGATTGCTTGAGCTCAGGAGTTTGAGACCACCCTGAGAAAGATTGAGATCCCATCTCTCCTACAAAATAGAAAAAATTAGCTGGGTGTTGTGGTGGGTACCTGCCTGTAGTCCCAGCTACTCAGGAGGCTGAGGCAAGAGGATCGCTTGAGCCCAAGAGTTTGAAGTTGCTGTGAACTAAACTGAGGCCATGGTGCTCTATCCAGGGTAATAAGAGTAAGACTCTGTCTCAAAAAAAAAAGACATACAAAGACACAGGGAGGGAATAAGGCAGAGTTTGAAGTTGCTGTGAACTAAACTGAGGCCATGGTGCTCTATCTAGGGTGACAAGAGTAAGACTCTGTCTCAAAAAAAAAGACATACAGACACAGGGAGGGACTAAGGCAGTGTAAAAATGGAGGCAGGGACTGCAGGGATGTGGCCACAAGGCAAGAAACACCTGCAGCCACCAGACACAGCAAGAGCAAAGGTAGATTCTCTCCCAGAGTCTCTGGGAGAGAGAGCAGGGCCTGTTCACATTTCCATTATGGACATCTGGCCTCCAGAACTGTGACAGAATAAACTTCTGTTTTTGTAAACCACCCAGTTTGTAGTGGTTTCTCATGGCAGCCCTAAGAAAACTAATACACCAATTGACACCAAGGCTCCTCCCTGAGACACACTATCCTGGGTATATTTCCAAATCTTGTGTCACTTAGGAATCTCTCAAAGTCTTTGATTAGAGTTCATGAACTTTTTTGTAAAGGGCCAGAGAGTACAGACTTCAGTCCTGATGGGCCATGGGGGTCTCTGTTTGGACTACTCAGCCCTCACGCCTTAATGAGAAGACAATCCCAGAGAATCCATAAACAAATGGACGCGGGCCCTGTTCCAATCACAGGTGTGTATTTAGATGCGGCCCCAGGGCCCTGTCCTGCTGATTGATCTCTTTTCCTTATGGAAAGGCTGACTCTTATAGCAACCAAATAAAGTCCCCCCAAATAATACCCTTCAACCTACCCAACCCATCAGGGGCACACACAGGCAGGAACGTCACACAGACTTACAATTAGCAAGTATGCAAAAACATACTTAAAATTCAACATTTTACAAGAAACTGATGATTTACATAAAGCAGAATCTGGAAACACTCTGATGAGGAAACTACCTCATAAAACAAATTTCCTCCTATTGCCTAAGCTTTCCAGAGTTCAATGAGGGTAGCTAGTCACCTCAACAATAACCCTAAACTGTCTTATACACATATACATACTTGTATTTTATCCTGGGCAACCCTCTGAGGTGGGTATTGTTAC
>CAUYQV010114744.1:0-25795 GCA_963574575.1 Galagoides demidoff
TTTTATTGAATGGTAACTATGTACATTAATGCACTTCTGGGGTACAGTGTGGGGTTTTCACATGCAATCCGAAATACTTCCATCAAACTGATCAACACAGCCTTCACGTCATTTTCTCAGTTATAGTTTTAAAACGTTCTGATTCTACTCTTAGAGAGTTTCACTTGTACCCCTGTAAGATAGAGTGTTTTTTTAATTTGATTTTTTTCCTCTGCTGTGTCCAATTTCTAATAATCTCATTGACAAAAGTTCTCATACCTGAGATCCTGGTTTTCATCTCTAGCATTTCCATTTGATGTATTGTTTTCATCCCTCTGCTGGAAGGTCATTTACCTTTTCCACCAGATCCTTTAGTATATTTGTTGTATAGTCCTGGCCTGATCGTCCTGATAGTTGGGCCAACTTTGGTCTAGTTCTATTGTTAATTTTATCTCTTAACAACTTATCATACCATTATTTCTTTGTTTGGATATGTGTGTTTGATAAGTTTATGTTGAAAGCCACACAGTATATGTAAAAACAAAAAAATAGTAGAGATGAGGCAAATACAAGAGAGAGAGGGAATTATCTTCTATCAGGCTATTAATGTGTAAAGTTAAGTTAGCATCTGGTCTGTAGTTGAGTTTGTTTTGGACTTTATTACATGCTTTATTTATTTGCTTTAGTTACATTTGGTGCACCATCATCTTCAAATTCTCTTAGTGGTATAGCGTTGCTGTCACATACTTAGTAAGAAGGCTCATGTAATGGAGAGTTTCTCTTAATTCTCCCACGTCACCTTACACTTCAGCAGGCTCTGTGCTATAGAAGAGGTTTCTCTCAACATCCCTGCCCCTTTCATAGTGATATACCATTGTCTACACCCAATGCAAGGCCTAGTGTTCAGGAGGATCTATTTAGGCAGCCCTACATACCTGCAAGTTCGAGAGAATCACTCTTAGCATTCCATCTTTTCCCCGATAGAGCAGATGACACAGTCTCATATCCAGTGTAGAATCCAGAACTTGGGTGGGTTTCTGCCCCTCACCCAGCAGCAGACATCAGCTGCTTTCTACTCAGTGCAAGACCCTAAGTAAGGGCTACTTTTCTGCCCCTCCCCAGGCAGATGACCACTTACTCTTGCCCATGCATGGTCCAAGAGAGCTTCCCTTGGTTCCTCTCTTGTAGCTGTCAGGCTGGCCTTTTGTACCTCTACCTCAGGGGTATGGCTCTCAGGGCACCTGCTACCCTTCCAGTGGCAGATAGCTTCTGCCTCTGCCTCTGGAATGGTCAGGACACAGAGAGTTTTTATTGTTTCTCCTGCTTTAACCAGAGACATAGGTCCTGCACCACAGAGCATTGTCTATTCTCTTGCCCGGTCCCCAGTCTTTTTTGTAAGCTCTCAGTGGAGACCAATGGACAAGAGTAAGAGTGAGACATCCCTTGTGTCTGTATTTCTAAAAATTCTAAACTATCATGCTAGCCACCCCCCTTGACTCTTCATTACCATTTCAGTTGTTTTCTTCTTACTCAGATCTCTGATGGCCACCTCCTCTTTCTGCTGCTCTGCCCAAGATAAACTCATCACCTGCCCCAGCTCTCCCTAGAGGGGCTGCCATGCTTTGGACTTCAATTCATTAGGTTGCTTTATGCACTCAGGGATGCTCTCTGAGAGACTTAAAGATACATGATTTTGTAGACTGTCTGGCTTGTTTTTGTTCCTAGGTGATAGCAACATTCTCGTGCAGCTTTTTATAACCTAACTGGACGCGCTAAATATGGATATTAATAACTAATGATCTCTGTCTCTTACTATGTATTTATATGCTTCAAGGCACAATTTTCACTTTTCTGGAATGTATTCTTTTCTCATGAAACTGAAATAAAATCTTACTCTTCTCCCTTAGTCCCAGGCAGAGCTTAGACATAGAAAGAAGGTGAGGAACTTTTGCCCAATCAGTAAAGGACTAGAATAACATTAGAATAATTTTCACTAAGCTTTGTTGGGCGCACAGCAGGTAGAGCAGATAGTATTTTACATAGCCATTATTTTATTTCTTACAACAAAATAGGCCAGACACCATTTTCCAGATGAAGAAATTGAAGTTCAGAGAAACTAAATGACTTGCCCAAGGCCACATAGCTAAAAACTAGAGAGACCCAGCCTGAGCCCCAGCAGAGTCCACACTTTTAACCTCTATGGCATAAAGAACTGAGAGAGCAGTTAAATGCCCTAATCAAATTTTCTTTCATTGGTGATCTGATTTCTGAGTCCTGACTAATTTACATAGCTCTCCATATGCCCAGGGCCAGAGCAATACACACACTTTTTCCCCCACAATCTTCCACAAGGAATAGCTGCTCCCAGTCTTTTCTTTCTTTCTTTTTTTTTAGAGACCGAGTGTCACTTTGTCACCTTCAGTAGAGTGCTGTGGCATCACGGCTCACAGCAACCTCCAGCTCTTCGGCTTAGGCGATTCTCTTACCTCAGCCTCCCAAGTAGCTGGGACTACAGGTGCTCACCACAACGCCCTGCTATTTTTTTGTTGTTGCAGTGTGGCCAGAGACAGGTTCAAACTCGCCACCCTTGGTATAAGAGGCCAGCACCCTACTCACTGAGCCACAGGCGCCACCCCTGCTCCCAGTCTTAATCTCACCAGAATGCCTTTATATCACTCTGCTGCCTTCAGGAAGACTCTCCCCTCCCCCCAGGCCACCCACCCAACATTACCAGATTGAATAGAGGTCCCAGAATATGGCAGCAAAGCTATGTCCTCAAGCAGGAGGAAGACGCAGATGACTCCTAAGGCAGAGAGATCTAATCATCCAAAGGAAGCTCTGAGGGGCTGGGGGCCTCTATATGCAGCCTCATCTCAGGGGGGAGCAGGGAGCCCAGGGCATATGCATCGCCAGCTAACTGTCAAGAGGACAACCCATGCCTTTAAGGGCGAAGCGAAAATTCATCTAACTACATTTACAATTCAACTGCATAACTTCCCAGACACACTGCCTATAATAGGGATGGCTCTTCTTGAAGCAATATCTTCACTGTTCAAAGGAAGACTTCCCTGAGTCATTTTAAAAACGAGAGACATTGCCATTAGGGGAGAACAGATCAAAAGCATCTTAAGCTGCTCTATCAGCAGGCCAGCTACTTACCAAGTCTGAGAATGTTCCCCACGTGCTGCTTTCTGAGTGTGGCTGATCGTCCCCGGGATTGGTACCTTGAATCCTGGAAAACAGAAATATGGTTTTACTTATGTGGGTCTCTATCTCTGTAAGATGTGTGGAATGATAACACCAGGGCCCGATCAGCTCCCACTCCAGTGGCTGCACGAGAGTATTTTAGAATTCATAATTGGGATAGCTGCGGTTGCTTTCTTTAAAGAGGGATCAAAACATTGAAATCCATCCAAGAGCACTGCTGTGTAACCTGAGAGCAGGCGGCATTCATTAATGGGAAATGCAGAAGGCGTTTGCCCTCATGTTCTTAAGAAAGATTCCCTCAGCATTCCTCAGGGAAAAGTAAGCCTCAGAGCTCCACACACTGAGCCAGGTTCCTCTCCTGGGAGAGGCTGACACTGCAGGCTTACCTATCCTGTATCTTCCACGAGGCTGCTATAAATTAAGGTTGCACTAACAGAAGTATGCTTCCAAGAGCAAGGGAGGTGAGACCATCCCTGCTTCTGTATGTGTGACTTGCGCAAGGGTTTATGGCATTCTGGTCCCTTGCACTTTCACATGGACTTTACCCAATTATAGTGAGTCCTTTGGTGGATATGCAGGATGCAGAGAGATCTGGGACCAGGACATAGTGTACAATGTGAACAAATTTAGCTTGTGTTTTTATGTCTGCTGCTGTTCATTAACACTTAATACACACTCTAACGCACACTCACACTTCCTTCACTCTGCACTCTAATCCTGTGTGTTCAGATCCCTTTCCCTCAACCAAACGAGGATGGTGGGTGGTTAACACACAGAGCCTGGCACATTCAAGACATATTTGTTCTACAAACAAATTAACCAATGAACAAATAAACACTAAAGGGCCTTGGGAGGTTGGGTCCCCAGATACAGGTACCTGCCTACTCCACACTTCCATGGGCTGCAGGACGACCCTGTCCTGATCAAAGAAGGGGGTAGAGAAGTTCCAGCCTGCCTCCCAGGGAGATACCAGGGGGCAAAGAGTTAGGCTCTTCCAGAGTTGTCTATAAGCAAGCTGGGCTCCCTCTAAAGCATTACCAGGAATGCCAAATCCAGGGAAGCCAAAGATGTGAGTCAAGTGGGGTCAGAGAGCTGTAGAACCTCAGGCAAACTGAAGCCCTTCTATGCCTCCACTTCCTTATTGGCTAAAGTCACAGCTAGCTTGAGCGCATCACTGAAAGAATCAAATGAGATGCTATCAGTAAGGGATATACTGAAAATCAGGAAGGACCCCAGATAGGCAAGGGGAGAATCCAGAGGCAATGATGGAAATAAAAGACACTCTAAGGGGAAGGGCGAGGCTGGGGCTCTGGGGCTAGCAGGCCCAAGGGGGCCCAAGCCCTTTACAGCATATCTGGGCTGACCCCATGAGCCCAGCCAGGAAGCTGGCACCTACAAGGAGGCTGGCAATGAAGTGAGAGAAAGGTGTGTCTGTCCAAGGACAGGGGACCCTGTGCCATTGTCTGCAGGGACAGGACAGAGAGATGAAACTACTATTGCTGTATTGTTACCAATACAGCACCGACAACACACTCAGCCTCTCATAGTTGTGTTCCCCTCATGCTTTGGCTATCAAGAGACTCAGAGTCTAATCTGCAGCCTACTCCTAGTGGGGTAGCTTCCCCCCCACCCCACCTCTCCTGTCAGACTGTAAGGTCTTGGAGGGCAGATACCATGGTTGGTTTTTTGTTCATTGCTCTATGGTAAATACTTGATATACTTGCCAAATGACCAGCCATACTCTTATTTTCTTTCCACTTTTCCCTTTGCCCCAGTTTCTTATTTAATGTTTATCCTGCTGTAGTGCCACTACAGATCCTCTTGTGTACGAGATGGAGTAAAAATAAATATGTAAGAAAAAGAAGATGCAACAAGTAAAGAACCAGTGGACACACGTGCATCCTCCCCTCACCCCCAGCAGCTTACATAACAGCAGGGCTCCGCTGACCTTTCCTGTCCCCGCTAGAGGTAGGCCAGGCAGGTGCAGTTGCAGAAGGCACTATTTCTAAAGTTCAGGTTTGTCCTTAGGAGGCCTTCCCACTGGGCTGTTCCCAGAGATTGTGTTACCTCCAGGCTCTGCTGAAAGGTTGCTTAGCAACACTCACCAGCCTCCTCACCTCTAAATCCCTAATTTGTGTCTTACATGTACCCAGTACCATGTTAGTGTGACCTTGAGCAGTAGCCTCCTCCACAAATCCCCATCTCAAACAGACCTGATCTGCCTGCATTAGCAGGGTCTGAGGCCCAGAACCTTCTCCTCTTCCTGACCTGTGACTTCCAGCCTGGACCTGTGGGTTCTCATGGAGCATGAGCAGAAAGAGAAGCAGGCAAGCAAACTAAGCTTTGAGCCTTGGTGCCACCATGTCTGGTTTGCCCAGGCTAGGAGGAAACGAGGAGAAAGAGGGGAGCTTGACTTCAGGCCGACATATGCGTCGATGGAGATCCCGTCACCCAAGGAGCTGCCTCCTTGGAGATTTTCTACTCTCAGGCAGACATTTTGTTTTATATCCAGAAGGGTCAAAAATACACAAATGTGTAAATAAATGAAGTGTTACTTAAGATCATGTCTAAACAATGTACAAAACTAAATATCCTCCCTCTAAAGCAAGAAAGTATATCATGTCCATCTGGGAGAGCAAGAATATAAGGAGTACTATAGGGGGAAGTGCTATATGAGACCCCAGTTTCACCTGTGGCTTTCTAGAAGCCAGGAAAAAGATCAAAGAACCCCAAACTCACAGACTTCCAAACACAGCCTAGGGGTGCAGACACGAGCTCTCATACCTTCCTTTCGGGTGTAAGAAACCATGTCAGGAAGCCTCCTCATTGCCAATGACTACAGATTCTGCCATGGTCTTTCCAGCTGCTTCTCCTGCTTAGCTACAGCAACAGTCAGCTGCAGAGTGTCCTCGGGAAGACACTCTCATTCCCACTGGACTCAAAGAGGCCATGCTTCCTGGGGCTGCTCAGAAACCAGTCAATTTCATCCGACCTGTGTCTCTAAGCCAAAAGTTAAAACTTTAAGGATTGCATGCATTAAAAACAAAAGAGAAATTTTAGCTCTTTATGACAAAATTGTTTTTGATAATGAAATGAAAAACAGACCCAGAGAAGGGGCAAAATCAAGACACTTGGAAGCTGTGCTGCCCGATGCCTTAGCTACTGGTCACATAGGCCAACTGAAGTTAAAATTTAGTTAACTGCAGCGAAATGGAAACAAAAACTAGCCCTGCAATTACATGAGCCACGAAGCTCAACAGACATCTATGGTTCACGGCCGCTGTGCTAGCTGCTCAGATTTAAAGAACATTTTCATCACCCTAGAAAGTTCTGTTGGGTAGCACTGCTCTGGACCATCATACAAGTGGACCACGGTCATAGAGGTCCATCCCCAATGTGGCAGAGTCTGTCAAAGGCCCCGTGAGATTCTCATGTGTCTCTGGCATCACATCTAATCTGAGCTCTGAGTTTTTAGTCTCAGGAAAAACCCTACAGCTGAGACCCAAACCCATTAGGAATTTTCCTATTAACTCCAGTGCAATGTCTCACCGGAATTATCCTCTCATCCCAACAAATGTTACCTGGTGACCCATATTGTCACACTGTTTCAAGAGTGTGAGTGCAATGGTACCCTACCACTGCCACCACCAAAAAATATGTCTACCCACAACCTGCGGATGTGAACTTTCTTAGAAAAAGGGTCTTTGTAAATGTAATTAAGTTATAGATCTTGAGATGGGAACATGCTGACTTACCTAGGTTACCCTTCAATCCAATGACAAGTGCCTTTATAAGAAGAGTAATCACAAACAGAAAGAGGCCACCGGAAGACAGAGTCAGAACCTAGAGTTACATAGCTACACTCCAAGGAACACCAAGGCCAGCCAGCAGCCATCAGAGGGTACAAGAGAGAAAAGGAACAGATCCTCCCTCAGCTCCTCCAGAAGGAACTAACCCTGCCTACACCTGGATTTTGAACTTCTGGCCTCCAGAGCTGTAAGAGAACAAATTTCTGTTGTTTTAAGCCACCTGGTTTGTGGCAATTTGTTACGGTAGGACTAGGAAACTAATATAAGGGGTTAATGGCAAATTATGACTGAACGGGGTTTCCTCTCCCAGGAGAGATGCATTCAGCGTATTTGCCTGGCCTGTGACTTCCATGGGTTCCTGCTGGGTGTGAGCACAGAGGCAGATAAGCCACCTGCACTGTAAACCCCAGGGCCACGGTCTCTGATCTGTATTCACAGAAGGAAGTAACTGCTGGTAGTGATAGACTGAAGGCTATGGGGTGAAGAGGTCTTCTCAGGACCCCTCAAATTATGCTATGGAGCTGGCCCTTCTCTCTTGAGGCTCTCTCCCCTACACTACCAAAGGTCAGGTTGTGCCCTGCCCTGTCTCATCTCTCTTCTCTTGCTGCTCTCATTCCTAGTCTCATGCCAAGGCTCATCTCCAAACCCACCTCCTTGGCCAGGCTCAGACACTCATACCTATAATCCTAGCACTTTGGAAGACAGAGGTAAGAGGATTGCTTGAGGCCAGGGGTTGGAGACAAGCTGAGCAAGAATGAGACCCATCTCTACAAAAAAAAGAAAGAAAAGGTGTTGTGGCAGGTGCCTGTTGTCCCAACTACTTTGGAGGCTGAGGCAGGAGGATCACTTGTGCCTAGAAGTTTGAGGTTGCTGTGAGCTATGATGATGCCACTGCACTCTAGCCTGAGTGACAGAGCAAGATCTTGGCTTGAAAAAGAAAAACCACCCATCTCTTCCAGGAATCCTCCTCAGACCACCCATCCCAGCAGGGCAGCTGCATGTCGTGGCAGAAGGAGCCCTGGTTCTAGGCTTGGCCTAGCACACCCTCACTATGAGATTCTCCGTGGTCTCTCCATCTCTCTGGACTTCACTATCCCCATCGGTGGCATTTCCATGATTTCCAGCTCTTGGAACACGTTAACCAATTGGCACCATCATTTGCCTTTTTTTTGTTTTTGTTTTTTGCCTAGCATACAACCAATGCTAAACACTAGCAATAATATTATAATAATGAAAATGGAAATGAACAGTTATTGAGCCCATCATCATGCTAAATGCTTTACATGTGTTGCATCGTCACACTCAATACTGTTGGATGGATGGATGAATAGGAGGAGGGCAGAGGGAAGTACTCATGAAGGCAGAAGCCGGTGCCCTGACTTACTGTACCATGAGGGGCTCAGTAAATATGGAAAGGGGACACCAAAGAATTTACAGGAAGGAGACCAAGACTTAGGAAGTTTCTCACATTTAAATAGGGCCACCCCTGTGCCTCCTCTGAACTAGAGGAGTTCCTGAAGGAAACTGGAGCTCCAAAACAAGGGCCCGCCAACCACAATAGGATCCCTGCACAGACGCTGAGCCCGTCAAGGGCATCCCTGCTTGTTTTTCCCCAGCCCTCTTGCCTGAGCACTCTGGAGCAGAGGCAAATAGGAAAACAGCATAGAACCATAAAGCAACAGGATTAACCCCAATGTCAATACCTGCTGGATGTCAGAGATCCTGGGGCTGCCTGCGCCGTCTGAAATGACCCATCCCTGCCACCTTGGCCTGCCCCTCTGGGCCCCCACACTTCACCTGCACTTGTTTACTTTGAGTAATCTGAGCTTAGCAAGCCCGATCAAGGCGTGTTAGTCTTGACATGGCAGAGAAGCCAGGACAGCTGCTGTCTGGCCTTGTTCTCAGTACCCTGCGGAGAAGGGCCAGTACCGCATCGTGGGGCTGACTTCCTCTGGGGTTCAGCCCTGGTTCCAAGGGCACAAGGTATACCTGGGAGATCCTAGCAGCTCTTATCAACTGGCTGAGTGTAAAGCATTTGCTGTCCTCCCCCGCGACCCCAGCAAGACCGCAGAGCTCCTGGTGCACCTAGGAGTGCCAGGAGAAAGGCGCCTCGCGCTATTAGCTCCAATAAAGAAAATCATGCCGGGAGATTGAATTTTCTGCAGATTTGTTTAACTTGGTGACTTCTGAGCACTTGGTGCTGGCAGCCATGGGGGAGTGGGCTGCCAGCCGGCAATTTATCAGCTACTTCTCAAGAATATTCGTAAGCTTATTAAATCAGCATGAGTCACTCTCTTGCCTTCCTCATAAGCATGAATCACAAATCACCAAAACCCGCGCAAAATGCATGACTCAATAGTTTCTTTGGGGTCTGAAGGGGCTAGAGAGCTGGGGGCAGGGTGCTGTCTACCCAAGGCCTCCCCTCACCAATAAGCAGTACTTTCCAGGCAAGGCCTAGGCTACCAGGGGCAGAGACAGTGTGAGGGGGCACCAAAGACTCAGATGTGGGTTCAAACGTGCAGACCTGACCTGTCCCCTCCGTCACCCATTCAGTGCTCTGATATACCCCAGGGAGTCAGCAGAGAGCTGACCTGGCTGGTCTACACCCTTATGGTGCTTACAGTCTAGCAGAAGATTTTGAACTGATCAGAACCCTGTGGCTATTTCTTTCCTAGCTGGGAGAATTTGGACAAGTCCCATGCTATGTTTAAGCTCAGTGACCCCATTTGAATGCCTACGCACAGGGCTATTGTGAGAATTAAATAAAAGAGCTGGTTTGCATAAAGTCCCCCACACAGTGTCTAGCACATTGTACCTGCTTAGCAATCATTGGCCATTCAACAGGGAGAGAATGGTCCGAGCTGTCCTACTGAGCCCAGGGAGCCCTCCGCCAGTCCCCACCAAGCCTCCCATTTGCACCCAGACAGCCCAAAATCTGGTGTCCCTGCAGCTCTGGCAGGAGAGGGCAGCTTATTCCTGGGTCTCCTTCCTAAGACTCTGGCCGCCCAAAGCCTCAGCCCCAGTTTCAGGTCATCTTCCTGGCAACCCAAGGCAGCATTTCTTTCTCTGTGGACTTTTTCCTCTGGTTTTTAGGTCAGCAGGTCCTGACCACACTTTTTAGCCTCCAGACCTCATCTCTTTCCCAAGAGTGGAAATTTTTTTTTGACATAGAGCCTCAAGCTGTCACCCTGAGTAGAATGCCATGGCATCACAGCTCATAGCAACCTCCAACTCCTGGGTTTAAGCGATTCTCTTACCTCAGCCTCCCAAGTAGCTGAGACTACAGGCACTCACCACAATGCCTGGCTTTTTTTTTGGTGGGGGGGGGGGGGTTGCAGCCATCATTGTTTGGCAGGCCCAGGCTGGATTCGAACCTGCCAGGTCTGGTGTATGTGGCTGGCACTTTAGCCACTTAAGCTACAGGTGCTGCGCCAAGAGTAGAAATATTTTAATGACCAGCTTCCTCCCCTTGGGTCACTCCAGCCACCCCTGCTGCTCACTGTGCCAAAGAACAAGGCCAAAGATTCAAGTCTTCCCCTTCAAGGCTCATGCTGGACTCTCCTGCTTCCCCAAGAAACCTCTCTCCTGGACCCTCATCTTCTGGTCCCGAGCCTGGAAACATCAACTTCAGGGCTGCCAAGTTCTGGGCAAAGGCTGAGCTGCCCCGTAGGGACAGGGGCAGGACACATGCACTAGAACATGCAGGCACCCTCCTCAGACTGTCCTAGAAGGTGGCCTGCACCCTGCACACGCATCAAACCTTCATTGTTGGCCAATGTTTGCTGAAAGCCTGTGAGTGCCAGATCATCTCTGTTAATCCTCACCACAATCCTATCAAGCAGGAACTATTTTTTTAAATTTCAGATTAATATGAGGGCACAAACCATTAGGTTCCGATGTTCACATTTGTTAGGTAGAGTCTCTGTTGTAGTTGTGTCCCACCCCCAGAGGTGTGCCATATACCCTTACATTGCACCCATCTGGTGGGAGCACACCAATCCCCCTCCCTTCTCCTCTCTCCCACTTCTCTTTCCCCTCCCCCCAACTTGAATTGATTTGAATTTTTCTCTTATGTGAGCAGGTATTAGATTGTCTAGTGGCTTCATATTAGTACTGAGTATATTGGATACTTGTTTTTCTGTTCTTATGTTACTTTGCTAAGAAGAACGTGTTTCAACTCCATCCAGGTTAGTACAAAAGATATAAAGTCTCCATCTTTTTATGGCTGAATAGTATCCCAAGTTTATGTATACCACAGTTTATTAATCCGTTCCTGAACTGATGGACATTTGGATTGTTTCCACATCTTAGGGATTATAAATTGAGCTGTGATAAACAATCTAGTGCAAATGTCCTTATGATAAAATGATTTTTTTTCTTCTGAGTAGATGCCTAGTAATGAGATTGTGGGGTCAGATGGAAGGTCTATTTTGAGTTCTTTGAGAATTCTCCATACTTCTTTCCCAAGAGGCTGTATTAGTTTGCACTCCCACCATCAGTATAAAAGTGCTCCCCTCTCTCCACATGCACGCCAACATCTCAAGCAGTAACTGTTAACCATTCTCTGATCCCCTTTAGCAAACTGAGGTCAATGTGCAGTGAACACTGCAGGTGAGTGAGGGACCAAAGTTGAGGCCTGGAGGGATAGGAAAGGGGAACCCACTGGGTGAAGGAGCTGAGATTAGACAGCAGAACCAGAGACGCCCTGGAGGCTGACGCAAGTCAGAGACCTCCCCGGGCTCAGCCTTCCCTCCTTTTTAAGCTCCTACCAGCACCCGCTGGAGCTGGCCTCTGATGCTGGGAACTGGGAGGTGTGACCCTATCTAACAACCCCCTCTTCAGACAAAGAATTCATAACAGCTTGTTATGTCCACAGGTGATGGGACAGCTGCCCTAACTAACGGGGGGTGTACCTGTCGAAGGGCCCTAGCACCCATTCAGAAAGCCACAACCTATAGGAAATACAACATACAGTGATTGTGTTTGGGCCATTTCACTGTAAATCATTTCTTCTTTGTACTTCTACATAGTTCCTATATGTCATATAGTTTTTAAACGGAACATAGCAAGTATCAACAGTGAAAGGAGTAGAGGTGCATAAATATATTCATGATATATGTGTACATGACTTAATAAAAGGTAAAAATGTATATATAAGCAGCAAATTCCCTTCTGTCTACCATTAAAGCCTTAGTGAAAAAAAAAAAAAGAAAAAGAAGTAGAGGTGGGTACAGAAAAGGACGGGGAAGAAGAGGGAAAAAACAAAATCCAAAGGCTGAGGAGGTGAAGGATTGGAGGAAACCTTCGGAGCTCAGAGTCAGGGTGCTTGCTTCCTGGTTGCTATTTCCAAGCCTCCTGTCCCACAGAAGAACAATGTCGTCACTGACCAGCAGAATGTCGGAGCTGGGTTTGCCTTGCCACCACCTAGGCCAGGGTCAGAGACAGGGCCAGGCTCCTCTACATAGAAGCCACTACACAGGGCCAGCAGCCAGGGACTGGCTGGAAATCGGCACTGCAAGCCATGTGCTTGCCCTTTAGGGTCCCAGACCACAGCCAGTGTTTCAGGCTCTGGGGTCTCCTTGACAACTCCTGCTTCTGAGGAAGTGTCTGCTCATCCACCACCCACTGATCCTCTTCCAAGAAGAAAACTGGGACTCAGACTTCCTGAGGCTCATTCCAAGTCTGTGCTTGGCCTACTCGGAACAGCCACCTTTGCAACAGAGAACACTGTACGGGGGAACAAGCACTTGCCCTTGCCTGTGAGAGACAGAGGGAGTTCCTGCCAGCACACACCCCATGCTCTGTCCCTGACTTCCCAGAAGCAGCCCTGCCTCAGCCCAAGCACAGACATGCAGCCACCACAACAGGAGGGGTGGTCAACAATGTCCCATCATTCCCGTCGGAGGGACATCTGGCAAGGCCTGCCTCTAATGCCAGAACCAAGAGGGGCCTAGGGAGTGACAACTGTGTTATGGCAGGGGCCAATTACCCCTGCTAGTAACAAGTCCATGCTGGGGCCCAGGGTCACCAGATGGTAGAGGGGATTTATGGCCCAAACCTGATTTCCCAGAATTCAGTGAGCTCAGGAACAGAGAGCAGCAGACCCTGCACTAGCTCTCTTCCAGGTCTCATTGGGAGCCAGTATGTTTTTGGAGGGTTTTGGCCTCGCCTGCTTGCTGTACTTTATTGTTGGCAGAAAGATGGGAAATTTATTGCTTTACAAATCATTCCATTCACGGCATAAATGAACTGTCTGGCTGCGGCACACTCGGGCCCAGATGATTTGCGAAATGTCTAATGGTAAGCGGGGTTATGCTATCTGCTTACGGCCTCCGAGACAAAAGTGAACCGTGAGGCCGAGCATCTGCGCAGTGTAACTCCAGGCCAGCAAATTGGCTGCGACTTGTAAATGTTGGCTCAGCAGCATTACATAACTCCACGCGCTTGGCCAGGGACTCAGAGGAACAGAGGGCAGCCCCTCAGCCCCAGGAGCCGGTCCTGACGGGGCTGTCTGACAAGCAGGGCAGCAGCAGGGTCCAGGGCCCAAGGTCAGAGCCAGGCTGAGCTCAGCAGCCTGTGAGCTATCACGACACTGGGCAGACTTCTGCAATTGCCAGCCCTTCTGCTTCAAATTCCCCCTACCTGGGATGGGAGAATGGTCTTTGTTTTCTTTTTGAGACAGAGTCTCACTCTGGGTAGAGTGCCATGGTGTCTGCACTCAGCAATCTCAAGCTCTTAGGCTTAAATGATTCTCTTGCCTCAGCCTCTCAAGTACCTGGCACTACAGGCACTTGCCATGATGCCTGGATGTTTTTCTATTTTTAGCAGAGATGGATCTTGCTCAGGCTGGCCTCAACTCCTGAGCTCAATCAATCCACTTGCCTCAGCTTCCCAGAGGGTTTGAATTATAGGTGTGAGCCCCCACACCTGGCCAGAAGGGATGGTCTTAAAAATCACTGGAGCCTCACCATGTAGCTAGGAGCTGGTCAGTGTCCACAGCCCACAAGCTAGTGTACCCTCTGCTGGCTGGCCCTGCTTCCAGAGGACTGGTAACACAACCATCACCACTGACAGGCTCATCCCAGTGCCTACAACGAAGGATATAACTAGGAGGGAGGTGATGGTCACTTGAGTTCTCCAAGCTTCAGGGTCACTTAGTGCAGGATACAACTCCAGGCTGGTGGGATCTTGTTCTCATGCATCTATGCCATATGTGTCACTTTTGCTTATTACCTTCACAAAGCACTTGAAACAACCTGTGGCACATGGATATCATCCCCATTTCACAGATGAGCAAACTGAGGTTTGGCAGAGTCAGAGCAATTGGCTTTTATAGTTAGCGAGTGGTAGAGGCAAGATTCAAGTTCAGAATCCTCCAGTTTTGAAGCTTTTGTTTTTTCTCTGCCTCTGGTAATCTGGGGCACCATTTTATGCCTTCCCACCGTCTCCCATCACACTGTTTGAGACAGTGTCAGCGGGTTCTCAATCAATGAATATTTTCTATATGTTCAGCAAAGTATTAGAAAAAGGCTCCAGAAAAAAAAGGGGTCTATACTTGGCCCCAGGAGCTTATAGTTTGTGCCAAGAGGCATGAGGTGGAGCTTGCCAGGAGGTCAGGGAGAGTGAGTAAGCAGAGAAGTCTTCTGGACCCGGAGTTCCAGTCCAGGAACCAAGCCCGACCTCGAAGGATGGACTACAGACCCAATGCAAGTGCCGCAGGCCCAGGCACATAGCAGAGGACATTTCAAACAATCCTTGTGCCCACCTTGGCTTAGGGATATGGGTGACCCTCACAGGCCAGGAGAAGCAGCCAGCAAAAATGTCCCTGCCCTAGTGCAATTGGGCTTAGAATGTACACCTGGCAAAGGGAAACCTGTATTGCCTCTCAACCTAGTGAAGTCTTTAGCTATAAAACAAAACCACAAAACATTTCCAAACAATTGATTTAAAAACACAGACTAGTACTTTAAAACACTTTGATCTTCGAAAACAACAAAGCTGTCCTGCTACCATAGTGAATTCTGAGAGTGCCACTTGGCATTAAAAATAAAAGGCTATTTATTGAATGCTTATTCTAAAATAGCCTCCCCTTTTTTTAAACTTTCACAATTCTTATTAAATCCTAGTCTAATTTAACAGTATCTGATATTATAGACATCATACCATGGTGAACATATTTAATAAGTAAAAGAAAATCTCACCTAAGTCATTATTTTCTGCAGATTAAGCAATAAGATAACCACACAGAACACTCTGGGTAATGACATACACTTGCTCAGAGTTTTCATACAAGCTTATCAACCTATATCTGCTAATATTTTAATACAGTAAGTTTAGTGATTGTAGTTCTCATGTAAGTACCTTATTGACATAACATTTTGACAGTCTCACTAACTTTGCAAATTAGAATATATTCAAGGAAAGCAGTAAAGAGTAAAATGAAAGCTGAACATAAAAAGTTAAAGAAAACAAAGGAAAGAAGAAAAAAGAGTGAAATATCCCTGGAATGGAAAAGTCAAACAAGTCTGTAAACATTTGGTTGGAAAAGAACAGATAAAATACGGATTTCACAAACCAAAAGTTGATAAACTCAATGCAATACAAATACTTCTTATTGTAGAGGATGAAGTGAAACTAAAAGGTCTATAAAATTGTTACTTTGAGACTTAAACATTACCAACTCTTCTGAACAAAAAAAGACTATAACAAGCTCGGGGCTTGTAGCATAGTGGTTATGGCGCCGGCCGGCCACATGCACCAAGGCTGGAGGGTTCGAACCCAGCCCAGGCCAGCTAAATAACAATGATGACTGCAACAAAAAAATAGCTGGGCATTGTGGTGGGCACCTGTAGCCCCAGCTACTCAGGAGGCTGAGGCAAGAAAATCGCTTAAGCCCAAGAGTTGGAGGTTGCTGTGAGCTGTGACACCACAGCACTCTACTGAGGGTGACATAGTTAAACTCTGTCTCAAAAAAAAAAAAGACTCCAAAGTGTTTATTGTACTTACTAATGCTAGTATGTGTTTGACACTGATGTTTGATATTGTGGGATAAATCATATGAGTAATTTGGTTGGTGTCCTTGAGATCCAAATTTGGGGGTTGAAATGGAAGATCAAGCAGGTTGATCAGAGTCTTAACTTTAAATTGGAAGTATCGGGTGGTGCTCATGGTCAGTGAGTAGTGTGCCAACACCATATACTGAGAGTGGCAGGTTTGAACCCGGCTAGGTCAAACTGCAACAAAAAAATAGCTGGCGTTGTGCGGGCACCTGTAGTCCCAGCTACTCGGGAGGCTGAGGCCAGAGAATTGCCTAAACCCAAGAGCTGGAGGTTGCTGTGAGCTGTGACGCCACTGCACTCTATGGAGAGTGACAAAGTGAGACTCTGTTTCTAAATAAATAAATAAATAGGAAGTATCAGTATGAATCTGTGATACAGTTTATCTTTTTAAAAAAAGTACTATCTAGTGGCTCCTGTGGCTTAATGGGCAGGGCACTGGCCCCATATACTGAAGGTGGAGGGTTCAAATCTGGCCCTGGTCAAACTGTAGCAAAAAAATAGCCAGGCATTGTGGTGGGTGCCTGTAATCCCAGCTACTCGGGAAGCTGAGGCAAGAGAATTGCCTAAGCCCAGGAGTTGGAGGTTGCTGTGAATTGTGTGACACCACAGCACTCTACCATGGGTGATAAAGTGAAACTCTGTCTCCACAAAAAAAAAAAAAAAAAGAAAGAAAGAAAGAAAAAAAAAGTACTAAAAGGCCTAGTTGCAATGACCAACCCAGTAGCAATGGATACCTTCTAAACACTCAGACCATAATCATTAAATACTACAATTACACTTTTAAAAGCGAATTTCTTTTTTTTTTGAGACAGAGCCTTAAGCTGTCCCCCTGGGTAGAGTGCTGTGGCATTACAGCTCACAGCTCATAGCAACCTCCAACTCCTGGGCTCAAGTGAGTCTCCTGCCTCCTTCTCTTGCCTCAGCCTCCCAAGTAGCTGGGACCACAGGTACCCACCACAATGCCTGGCTATTTTTTGGTTGCAGCCATCATTGTTGTTTGGTGCCCCCGGGCTGGATTCAAACCCACCACCTTAGGTGTATGTGGCTGGCACCCTAGCCACTTGAGCCACAGGTGCTGAGCCAAAAAAGTAGATTTCTTAAAGAAATAGTCAGGTCTGGGGTAGGAAATTTACATCTTATAATATCAGAAAGCAAGGAAGCTATCCTAGACTACTAGGGTTTTATCAAAAGGACTCAGAAGCCCCCTTGAGCAATTTCCCATCACTCGAAGATGGCAGATTTGTGCATTTATAAGGAGAATAGCTGCAATTAATTGAAGCACATAAATTATATTTAAATCACTGAGTTCACAATGATACTAAAAAATAAGTTATTGGTCACTGATGAAAGATGCTAGGGAGCTTTCTTATTGTTTTGAAAATTGTAAATTAAAAAAAAATCTAAGTTTTTAATTTTGTCTTTCCCAAATGACTATATGCCAGGGTAACCAAAGAGTTGGTAAAAGTTCCCCTTTATAGAGGTAGTCCAGCTAATAAATAAACAATAGTAAAATTACAATTTTGCCATTTTACAACCCCTAATGAAGTAATAATGATTCAGCTGGGCACAGTGGCTCACGCTTGTAATCCTAGCACTCTGTGAGGCCAAAGCATGTGGATCGCCTGAGCTCACAGGTTCAAGACCAGCCTGAGACAAGGCAAGACCTCATCTCTAAAAATAGCCTGGCATTGTGGCAGGTGCCTATAGTCCCAGCTACTTGGGAGGCTGAGGCAAGAGAATCACTTGAGCCCAAGAGTTTGAGGTTGCTGTGAGCTGTGTGATGCCACAGCACTCTACCGAGGAGTGAGACTCTTCTTAAAAGAAAAAAAAAGGAATGGTTCAATGGCTTCTAACATCATCAGCACAGAAGATATTGGCTTGGTGCTCGTAGTTCAGTGGTTAGGGCACCGGCCACTTACACTGGGACTGGTGGGTTCAAACCCGGCTGGGGGTTGCTAAAAACAACAATGAGAACAACAACAACAAAAAATAGCCAGGTGTTGTGGGAGGCGCCTGTAGTCCAGTCCCAGCTACTTGGGAGGCTGAGGCAAGAGAGGCTTTAGACCAAGAGTTGGAGGTTGCTTTGAGCTGTGATGCCACAGCACTCTACTGAGTGTGACATAGTGAGAATGTCTCAAAAAAAAAAAAAAGACAGCAGATATTGTACATTACCTGACAGATGTATGAACATGACCTGTAAAGAGTTCCTGCCAAAACAATAAATCCTTGCTTGAAATTCTAGATCTAAATACCAACTTACAGGCAGTGCAGGGGAGAGGAATGTGTTAACACAAGACAAAAATATAGGCTCAGCGCCTGTGGCTCAATCAGCTAAGGCGCCAGCCATGTACACCTAAGGTGGCGGGTTCGAATCCCCAGCCCGGGCCTGCCAAACAACAATGATGGCTGCAACCAAAAAATGGCCAGGTGTTGTGGCGGGTGCCTGTGGTCCCAGCTACTTGGGAGGCGGAGGCAGGAGACTCCCTTGAGCCCAGGAGTTGGAGGTTGCTATGAGCTGTGATGCCATGGTACTCTACCTAGGGGGATAGCTTGAGGTTCCGTCTCAAAAAAAAAAAAAAAAAAAAGACAAAAATATATATGGTTGCAATAAGCAAAATACAAACTGTAAAACATTTTATAGATCTGATGTGATTTATTAAAACAATAAATTGCTAAGAAAAATAGAAGTTGGGTTGGCACCCATAGCTCAGTGAGTAGGGTGCCGGCCACATACAACAGGGCTGGCAGGTTCAAGCCCAGCCTGGGCCTGCTAAACAAACTATGACAACTGCAATAAAAAAAAAAAAAGCCAGTGTTGTGGCAGGTACCTGTAGTCTCTGCTACTTGGGAGGCTGAGGGAAGAGAATTTCTCTTTTTTTTTGAGACAGAGCCTCAAGTGTTGTCCTGGGCAGAGTGCTATGGCATTACAGCTCACAGCAACCTCCAACTCCTGGGCTCAAGCAATTCTCCTGCCTCTGCCTCCCAAGTAGCTGGGACTACAGGCGCCCGCCACAACGCCTGGCTATTTTTTGGTTGCAGCTATCATTGTTGTTTGGCCAGCTGGGCTGGATTCCAACCTGCCACCTTAGGTGTATGTGGTTGGCACCTTAGCCACTTGAGCCACAGGCGCGGAGCCAAGAGAATCTCTTAAGTGCAAGAGTTGGAGATTGCTGTGAGCTGTGACACCACCGCACTCTACCAAGGGTGACATAGTGAGACTCTCTCAAAAAAAAAAAAAAAAAAAGGAAGTGATGCTGAGGGGTACTCTATAGAAAAAGGGACTTAGAGACATAGCAAGCAATTGCAATCTGTGAACTTTAACCAGATTCTGATTCAGAAAACAAACGAAAGGTGGAAAAAACTCTTCATGAAGGGCTGATGAAATTTGATCACTGACTGGAGAATTACTAAGAGTTATTATTTTACATATCTATATCATATTTCATAGATTTGATTTTATAATCTTTTTTTTTTGAGACAGAGTCTTACTATGTCAGCCTATAGACGGCCATGGTGTCTCAGCTCATAGCAACCTCAAACTCTTGGGCTTAAGCGATTCTTTTGCCTCAGCCTCCCAAGTAGCTGGGACTACAGGCGCCTGCCACAATGCTCAGCTATTTTTTGGTTCCAATTCTTGTTATTTGGCAGGCTTGGGCTAGATTTGGACCTGCCACCTCTGTATATGGGGCTGGCACCCTAGCCGCTGAGCTACGGGTGCCACACCAACTTTATAATCTTATCCACACCGCTGGGGTCAGTGTTAGAAGGTAAAGGGTAGGAGTATGAATATGAGATTTGCCATGAGTTCATAATTAGTCAATCTGGGTTTAGATATATGAAAATTCATTATACTGTTCTCTTCTGTTTACAATTTTCTACAACAAAAACTTAAAAAGAAAAAAACATTTTCAAGTTTTTAGGCTGTGTTTTAGGCTCACCCCTATAATCCTAGCACTCTGGGAGCCTGAGGTGGCTGGATTGCCTGAGCTTAGGTGTTCAAGACCAGCCTGAGCAGGAGTGAGACTCCCATCTCTAAAAAAAAGTAGCGAGGCCTTATGGTGGGCACCTTGCAGTCCCAGCTTCTTGGGAGGCTGAGGCAAGAGGACCGCTTGAGCCCAAGAGTTTGAGGTTGCTATAAGCTATGATGCCACCGCACTCTACCCAGGGCGACAGAGTGAGACTCTGTCTCAAAGTAAAAAAAAAATGTATTCAAATTTATTTGTTTTTTAAGATGAAGGAATTCTTCTTTTTGAAAGACTTTTGGTGGGCATTATTATGGCTAAGTCAAATACTTAGAATTGTGGTAATTCATCCTGTGATAATGAGGAAAGCCCACCAACCACGAAGCCAAAACATTCTTGATAGTAGAGCAGGAAAACAGAAACAACTTGGTTCTTGATGACTGGGCCATGCAATGCGCTGGTATATAAGATCTGGATATATGATCTCTGTTGTTTAACCCACTGATTTGTTTTCTATTATTTGTAGTAGAAACCACCCTACACAAAATTGGGGAAAAATGCATCTGTGTGTGATGTGTGTACAAGTGGTAGCTGGTAGTGTTTCTGCTCCATCTTATGGAGTGTTTGGTAAAACAGCCTCCCTTTAGTTGGACTTAGGAGTCTGTGTTTAACCTTAGACTTATAAGTCTAATGCAGAGTTGACTTTGAGACAAATTCAAAAGCAATACCATCCTGTATGTCAGAGTCATAAGTAAGTCCTTACAATCACTGTTTCTTTGTACCTCTCAAATTGCAGAGGCATTAAGCTGGCCAGTATGTCACCCTCAGCCAGTCTCCCACCCTGTTTTACCAGGAGTGGAAACCTTGTAATCACATTGCTACAAATGCCAGGTACTAATCACGTTGCTACAAATGCCAGGAACTGGCTATCCTCCACCTACCACCAATGATGGGGTGCTCATTGCCACCTAGCTGAAGTGATACAACTCCAGAATCCTATTCTTACCACCTGCTTCCTGGGACCACATACAGTACCAGATGAATAGACAGAGGAATGCAGGAAAGGGCAGGGGGGAAAGCTAAGGATGTAATCTCAGCTAGAGATCGGCTTTAGCTGAGCTCTGGGGTATGAACTGTACTGCAGAGTTAGCTCCACCTTTCATTATAACCACTGTGCTGGTTATTGGTTGCAAGCTGCCTGGGACATGGGAAGGATTTAGGTTATGTGTATAATCCTCGTAGCAGCTCAGGGTGAATGTACCCAGTTAAGGGGCTAGATTAAGGGGATCTACGCAGAACATCAGCAGTGTTCACTAAAATTTCCCAGCTTACTCCAAAAATAGCCCAAATCTCATATGACCCAGCATGATGTAGCCCATCCCTGCATAAACACGCCCTTTCTCTCTGTGACCTTCTCCAGTTACTCTCCCGCTTTTCACTCCATTTGAACTACACTGGCCACCTCGCAACTGCAAATTCTCTAGCATATTCCTGCTGCAGATCCTCTGTACTTGTCTATTTTGTCACCTAGAATGATCCCCCTGCCTTGCCATGTCCTCATGAGAAGCTCCCTTAGATATATTTCAGGTCTTTACTCAAAAGACACCTTCTTGGCAGTGCCCGTAGCTCAGTTGGCAGGGCATCGGCCACATACACCTAGGGTGGTGGGTTCAAACCCGGCCCAGGCCTGCTAATCAACAATGACAACTGCAACCAAAATATAGCCAGGTGTTGTGACGGGCGCCTGTAGTCCCAGCTACTTGGGAGGCTGAGGCAAGAGAATAGCTTAAGCCCAAGAATTTGAGGTTGCTATGAGCTGTGATGCCACGGCACTCTGCTCAGGGTGACAGCTTGAGACTCTGTCTCAAAAAAAAAAAAAAAAAGACGCCTTCCTAATAAGACTTTGTCTGGCTACTCTTATCCAAAATTACAACTTCTGGCTCTGCGCCAGTAGCTTAGTGGTTAGGGAGCCAGCCACATGCAATGGGGCTGGTAAGTTTGAACCCAGCCAGGGCCTGCTAAACAACAACAACAACAAAAAAGTGGGTGTTGTGGTGGGCCCCTGTAGTCCCAGCTACTTGGAAGACTGAGGCAAGAAAATTGCTTAAGCCTAAGAGTTTGAGGTTACTGTGAGCTGTGATGCCATGGTACTCTACTGAGGGTGACACAGTGAGACTCTGTCTCAAAAAGAAAAAATAAATAAACAAAAAATGAATAAATAAATATAAAATAAAATTACAACTTCTACCTCTAGCTGACACTCAAAAATCCCTTTATTTTTGTGTGTGAAAACCTCACACTGTACCCCAGAAGTGCATTAATGTACAGTTACCATTCAATAAAAAAAAAATCCCTTTATTTACATTACTTTTCTCCTTAGCACTTATCAATATCTAACATACTATATGGTTTTCTTATTTATCTTGTTTATTGCCTGGTCCATTCTAAAATAAAAGCTGGAGAACACTTTAAACAGTACCTACAACGTTGTAGATGCTCAGCTAATAGTTGTTGAACACATGAATGAATGAATGATTCCCAGCACAAAGTGTCAATCTTCAACAAATACTGTTTGAAATGGACTGAATGGACAATTTCTACATAGCTCCCTATGTAATGCAAATGGGGAAATGGCATATACACATATTGTTATACACAGAGGTGTCCATAGGTTATATGTTCTTCCTTCAATAATATTACAAAAGCTTAATTTTTTCATGTATTTTAAATGCATGCATGTTGATATACCATGTATACATATAAATGTTAGTGAATAAAAGAAGGACTGTAAATTTTCTAGTTTTATTTTAATTTTATTTTAATGAGTTCAAATCAAACTCAGTGTTCTAGATCTACATACAATAAAGGTAAAGGTGTAGCAAAATTAAAGTAAATACAGGTTATATAGATAGCTCAATTCCTCTCTTTTAAAATTTAAATTCAAAGATGAAACTATGTAAGCTCTTTACTGCAGCATCACATTCTGATCTCAGAGAGTAGGAAACCATTAAGACATACACAATTTCAAATCTCTCAATCTTAAATCTATCAGTAGAGACCAAAAACCTTCAAGGCATATTAAAGTTTCCTAAAAAAGAAGTCTTTTTAAAAACTTAAGATTACTAGAAACACAAAAGCACCTATCAGACACTCTAGGGCATTTTTTACTGACTTGTCTACCAGCCTGAGATTAGCCTTGAGCTGAGACAGCCTCGGCATCAACACTGGCTTCTGCCAGTAAACCATCCTCAGGAGCAGAGGGTTGTGACTCAGTTGGAGAATTTTCTTCTTCTAGTTCAGCACGTTCTTCAGAGCTTTTGTTCTCTGTTGTACCTTTGTCATTATCGATGGCAACAGCTTCACCCAGAGTTGGATCTGTAACCTCTGGGGTCGTTTCAGCACTGACTTCTGTGGTTTCACCCATCGGGGCCTCTGGAACCTCTGGGGTCGTTTCAGCACTGACTTCTGTGGTTTCACCCATCGCGGCCTCTGGAACCTCTGGTGCAGTTTCAGCCCCACTTGCTGCTGTCTCTGGAGCAGCCTCCACACCACCGGGACAGGCTGAAGCCTCTGTTAGGGCTGCAACTGTAGCATCTGGAATTTCTTCAGCAGTTACCACCTCAGCTTCCACTACAGATACTTCAGGAGCTTCTGGACTTGCTTTCTCAGCTTCTGCAATATGTTCTTTTTCACCTTTAAGATTTAGCCCATTAAGCAAAGTATTAATTTAAAGGACATGGCAATACAGTTGAACATTGTGCAGTCATTTAAAACAGTAAGACAGATCTGTGCACTGATAGGTAATGGTCTTCAAGGTAGACTCTCAAGTGAAAAAGCAGTGAAAGGAGACTACGTACAGTATACCGTGTTTGCACAAAAGGGGGGGTAAAGTATATACCTAGATAGTTGTATTTGCAAAGATTCTCTCCAGGAGCATTAAAAGAAATTGGTTTTACTGCCTGCCACTTGGCAGATGGGGGATTTGCTTCTCTGTAAGTTCTTTTGAACCTAAAAAATCCATTTGAATATATTACTTACTCAAATATAAAGAATATGAAAATAAATAGCCAACCGATTCAACCATTTATGGGAAAGAGCATGGAAGAGCAGCCATGTTGCTGGCTGGTGACTCTGAGGAGTCACTAATCCTCTCTCAACCTCATTTTTGTCATCTGTAACGTAGGGATATTGATAATATCTACCTCCTAGGGCTTTTGTGAAGATTCATTAAAATCATGTGTATGAAAAGGGACTTAAAACCAATAAAGTACAATGAAAATGCTGTACTTGATTATTACAAACAACCTTCTTCTGATTATATTCAATAATACTTATTGATGACATTCTGTTTTTTCTTCTTGTCATGATTAACAGATTAAAACTGGTTCATGAGCAGCTAATCTCTCTGTCCTTAGTGATCATAGTAATTGAAAATAATGGCATTCTAGTTGATATGGGGGAAAAGTATGACTTTAAAGCAAGCAGTTTATTATTATTATTATTTTTTTGCGGTTTTTTTTGGCTGGGGCTGGGTCTGAACCCACCACCTCTGGTATGTGGGGCCGGTGCCCTACCCCTTTGAGCCACAGGCGCCACCCAAGCAAGCAGTTTAAAGCAAGAAATCTACAGTAGGCCAGGGTGAAAATATAAAGTTTCTGTTCCTATGGTCATTATTTCGTCAACTGAGGGACTCAATTTACATTACTGATTCTACTAATGTCAAATATACTTTGGACAAAGACACTCAGGGGCTCTTAGTCAAAACTGAAAGAAAAATTAGTTTTATGATTTTAAAAACTGAGGGGAGAAATGAAAGGTCAAGCTGCTGAGAGAGACAGATGCTAAATTACGCCTGCATGAATGAATGCCCTGGTTGGGGGCGGGGATAATATCACAGCACAAAGAAGGCAAAGCCACTGGTCAGCAGTATAAATGTAAAATGTGTTCATTTATCAAATGCACCCACCCAGAAGGTATAACAATTTTCTTTATATTTGGGTTGGGCTTTTCTTTCTACAGGAACTCCTACCCAGAGCCATTCTGGTTTAAGTTAGTAAAGAAGCCAAAAGCAAATACTGTTTATTGCTAGACTAAGATGATGGGAATTAGCACTTCAAAAATAAATATAATTAAAAAATTTACCTTACCTTGAAGTGGATGTAACTCTGCTTTTGGTTTTTCTTTCATATTTGTTATATGTTCCGTGTGCTTGGCTTGATCTGATGTTACTGTCTTGTAAGTCTGAAAGCAAATGTGTGCTTAGGTTTACTCCTTTTTTTGTTTTTTTTTTAGGTTTACTTCTTGAGCTTTAAGATGCATCATGTCAACTTCAAACGTATACACACTTCTCCATGTAATAATCATTAGAAGTTTCCCAATCATAATCCCAATGTAGCAAAGAAGAGAACTCAATGTATACCATTTGCTCTTTTACTTTCTTTTGGAAATCTTTGTCATTAGGTATTAGAGAATGCTTAACACAGAAAGAAATGCTCTAATAGTAGTCAAAGATCACTGGAAACATGCAGAGTAGATGGAAAGGAGAAGAAAAGATGAAAAAAATAAATTATGCTAGAACCAAATTTACAAATATCCTCCAGCTTTCATCCTAGAGAAAGGAAATCTAGGTTCACACAAAACCTGGGCACAAATGTTCATGGCAGTTTTATTTGTAACAGCCCCAAACTGGAATCAGTTCAGATGGTCTACAAAGGATGAATAGTTAAAACAACTGTGGTCTATGGATATCAAACACTACTCAGCAGTAACAAGGAATGAA